>SKCR01018444.1:0-307278 GCA_019454045.1 Zanthoxylum bungeanum | reverse complement strand
TGGGCCTGTGCTGCGTTAGTAGATAAGAGATCAAAGCAGCCAATGAGCGTCTGCCACGTCAGCACGTCGCGACGTGCAGACCATTATGCGTCGCTACGTGTGGCACCTATCGACCCCTATAAATTCATATTCAAATTTCAGTTTCAGATGTTCCTTCCTCTCAGTCATTCCTTGAGAATAATAAGGAGTTTGTAGCTAGTTTGTTTAATTTTCAGTTCTGTAATTAATTTTATTTATTTTTTGTAATAGTAATTTACTTTCTTTACTTTTTTAGTTTTTACTATTCAGCAATGATGAGGTAACTTCCCCCTACTATGGTGAAAGGTAAAGCTTTTATTATTGCTATTTAGATTAATCTCCGTTAATTATAATATAATAACTATTTAAAACTTGACTTAATGAGGATACAGCTATATTGGCCGGTTGGAAATTGATATTAAATTGGGTTCAACCTGACTAAGCAAGGATACCGCTTGGTTGGTCGGTTGGTAATTAATTATTAATTTGACTTAATCAGGTTACCGCCTATATGGCTGGTTGGTATTATCACACAAGTTAATATATTATATTAAGGGCGATATCTAAAATAGTAGTAATAAAAGTGGATCCTTTAACCCCTAGCATTTTCTTTTATTATACTTTTTCCTTTTTAATTTATAGCATTTACTTTTCACCATTTTACTTCATGTCTTTTATTTTTAAGTTTTTACTAGTTATAAATATGTGTCGTAGCGAAGCCCGTTATCTGGGTTGTGAAGAATTCCAATATCACCAGTTTATAAGGGGTTATTTTATAGATTGGGTAATATAAAGGTTTACTTATTAAGTCTTAAGCTTAATGTGTCTTGTTAACTGCCACTAATAAGATTAATCTGGTAAACTTAAAATAAACTTGACGAAGGAATTTTAGGTTTAAGACCCTAGACTTAATAGCCCACGATCTTCCTTGAGGATAGATAACTCTTTAATAGATTTCCTTACAGGATATACATATACATGTCGGGTGGAGGTAACCATAATTGGAACTTAGTCTTAATGAATCCAGGTAATTTGATTGACATAGACATATGATTTAATTGGGTTACACTGGGTATTTGCATCGACCATCGATAGAGGCTTTTGCAGAATTTCGTGTTCCAGGTTAGTAAACTAATATATTACACAAAAATGAAATAATCACTTCATCTTTAAAATATATTGGAAGAAATCACAACCCTGGATAGTTTTATAAATTTGAATTTTCCTCAATCTACTTTCGCATCTTTTTATTTACTTGTTTTAATTTTAAAGTCACCACCCAATCAAAACAACCAATCCATTAGATACTAGTAATCATTTGGCCTCACAAAATTAATAGGTTAGGTTTTAAGTCCTCGTGGGATCGATACATTTTATACTACTTGAACGATACGTGCGCTTGGGTTATACGCGTGTGATTACGCCGGTCAAGTTTTTGACGCCGTTGCCGGGGACTTAGTTATCTTTCACTATTAGTTTTGGGGTTAGATACTGTTACTTGTATCTAATTTCTTTTTACTTATTATTTTTGTTTTCGTGTATTTCAGGTTCTCAGACACTATATGAGACGAACTATAAGCTTTGAACTCCGATCGCTTGACCCAGAAATTGAAAGAACCATCAGACAGTTGAGGAGGGAAAGGCGAGAAGGCCAAAAAGCAATCGTTAACATGGATCCTGAACCTTTAGAAGTTGCACCACCAAATCCCATTCGAGACAGAACCATTCCGGTGGTTGACGGCTTCATTTCTTGTATTGTACTTCCTCCTTCACCAGAAAATGCATGTGACATCAAAACATGCATTCAGATGATTCAGCAGTCAGTGCAGTTTGGAGGGAATGCAACTGAAGATCCTAATGCCCACATCAGCAACTTCCTGGAAGTTTGCGGCACTTTCAATTACAACCGAGCAGCTGAATAAGCAATGAGACTGCGTGTTTTTCCATATTCTTTGAAAGACAGAGCTAAGGCTTGGCTACATTCAATACCAGCAGGTTCCATTACAACTTGGTGTTGGACAATTATGACCCATAGCATCACTATTTGTACAGAAAATGGCGTTGTTGTATAAATTAACTATGTGACAAATGAAATTTCTCTTTTATCATTTGTAATTGGATTACCGGGATATATAAATGATAAAAGTTCATATGATTAGTACCGTATTAATAAGATATGAGACAATATTAATCCACTAAGGTTTAATCATTAAATATCCCTAGTCGTAGTATTATCGAGACTGGGCATCGATAATGCGGAATAGACTAGTATTGCACTTGTGCGCATTATGGAGGCATAATGGCATCGTTCTCATATAATTGGGTATTGGATACTCATGCAAGTGTAATAGGAGGTTCTGTTTACCGATGGTATGGAAACAGCTTCGCTCTGGATAGACCCATCAGAATCTCATTGGTAGTATGACTATGTGTCTATGGGAGTCTAAATCAAGGTAGGTGTATTTGGTCTTAACCTGAGACTTGCATCGCTAATACTTGCGACAATCAGTATACTTTGGTTTTGGTCGTTCGGGGCTTTAACAGGTTCTGTGTATGCCTCTTCTGGGTACACTGAGAATCGTAGTGTATTGGGTGTGATGTCAAGATGGAAGTATCTCTTCAGCCATATGGAGATGATGATCACGCAGGATACGGAACTGGTACTCTTGTATGCTGCAACTATTGGGATAATATGACAAGGTCATGATTATCCGATTATAGACACTAGTTACCACTGATCCGATATACGCTTCGTATGGGGCAGACACAATTCCAGCCCCAGGCCTAGCATGTGACATTTCGATACTGGATCGTAATATGCAATACTACGTATATTACGCCTGACAAAGATTACATATTTCTTTAAAGAATATTTCTGGAGAATTGGGTAGGCACGGTGCTTTGCTAGAAGCCAACCATGTCTTGTAAATCGGTAAGAATATGGTACTGGGTACGCACGTATTCGGATAGTCCGATGACCGTATTTACTGCCAACATATCCAGGAATCTCTTGGGTCGCTTCCCGAAGATTCACCGTTGAGATTTGACTCGAATAGAAAATTAATTTATGATTAATTAAGAGAGAGAAAATTAATCTGGGATTAATTACAGCAATAAATTAATCTGGGGTTAATTAAAAGAGAAAGAATTAATATGGGATTAATTGCGTTGAGAATTTATCTGGGATTAAATTCGTCGAGTAGAGAGAACGCGGTTAATTTAGATTTTACTATTTAATTTATTTAAATTGGGTGAAGATAATATATTAGATATATTAAATGAAATTGGATTTCAAAGCGGAATTTAAATTAGATTTTAATTCAAGCGGACAAATTAATTTATAATTAATTCATAAGCGACTTACGTAATAATATCGTAAGGCATTATTATTTAATTAAATTGGATTTAATTAAGTCTCTAAGGAAAATTCGTTTAATCGGATTAAACAAAATCGGGCCCAAAGTCGTGTTGTGTGTGCCAACCAAATTTTGAATTTAATGGGTAGGACCCATGACTTACATCAAAAGTCACTTTTTGTGATGTAAATGGTTGGCAAGTATTAATTGGATTTTTACCCAACACAACCACTTAAGTCAACACACTTTTATATATTTAGTAACAAGTTTAGAACTTGAAAAAAAAACTATTCATCTCCTTCTCTCTTTCATGATGGCTGAAACTTTACTCCTTGGAGGAGAAAATTTTTCATTCAAAATTTGTTCAAGCTAGCACTTAAAGGAGTGAATCAATGTGATAGGGAAACTCACCCAAGTGTGGGAAACACTCAAGAAGGACTTGGAGTTTCCACCGAAATGCATAAAAAGTTTTGAACTCATCCGATCAATGTGAGTATTTTCCGTAACTCTTTTGATTTTATTCACACATAAATCACTCTTAGACGATCTTGGCATGTTCTAGGAACACTAACAATGGTATCAGAGCGATCTAAGTTTGATTTGAAAATCTAGGGTTCAAGACTTTAATATGGGAATTTTGTGTTTGGAGCTTGATTTTCCTATTTTAGTTGTTGGGTTATGTTTATATAATGTTGAATTGGATTTTTGCATTGTTGGATTTGTTATAAATTGATTAGATCAAAAATCCCCAAATCCTTATGACATGGCCGAATGTATACCCCTAAGTGTTCATGGTGATTTTTTGATTTTAGACAATTGGATATGTTTAAAGCATGAAATAAATCTTGTATGTTGATTTAATTGGATTGAAATCAAATTGGGTGTTATTTTATGCACAATTGTCGTGAGCCATGATGCATGTTATAAGATTGATTTTGCTTCAATTTGGGTTGGACATGAATTGGAAATGTAGAGCATGATTAATTGAAATAATTAGTGTTTTGGAAGCATTAGATTAATTAATTAACTATGGTAATTACACTTGAATTGAATTAATTTGTAATTTGGAATAATGAGTTAATTTAATTTATTGTATTTGGGCTTAATGGGTTTGGTTGGGCCAAGTTTGGTTTAGGATAATTGGTTGGATCCAATTAGGCCTAAAACAATTTTCATAAAGTCCAAATATGATAATTAGGCCTTTAAAATTTTAATTGGGCCTAATAGGCCTAAATTGATTTTTGGCATAGGGTGATTCCTAATTGGGCCTTGGCATCTTGGGTTTGACCCATAATTTCCAAAGCCCATGCCTTAAGAATTAATTGAAAGCCAATTGGACTTTAATTGAATAGTATTGGATACTAATTGGGCCTTTGAGACGCATAAAGATTGGATTTGGAATCCAAGTCTAAAAGGCACTATTGAAAGTGTAATTATTTAATTTGGAATTAAATATTAATTAGTATTGGATACAATTTAAATTGGATTTAAAATTGTAGTTCGATATAATTCAAGAATACATACTCTAAGTATTTATTCTTAAACGAGTTGGACTCGCGCAAATCAAATCGTTGTTTGAACATTGGATGGTCATTAATCAAATATTAATTAATTGGATTAGATTGATTGATAACATGCTTTGTGTGAATACTTGGATATATAAATGAATAATGTATATCAGATGGATATTAGAAGGGTGAGGGCAATTTTGGAAATTGTTGTAATAAATTTAGAATTTATTAAATTGGACCTGCGTGTCCAGCCTATTACCTTTTTTCTCATTGTATTTCTCTTCTCACCAATTCCCCTCAATGTAAATGAGGTTTCTTTAGAAGTATTATGTAATTGGGTAGAAGTATGAATAGTGCTAGCGGGAGAGAGGAAAGTGAGAGATTTGTTCTAGGAACAAGTTTGTTGTATATCCATCCGCATATCATTTTTAAATTTTATCACGCCTTATTATGCTTTTAGAATGCATGCTTAAGGGTGTATGATGAGACCTAATTAAAGATAATAAATTTGTTTCCAAATCGCGACAAAAACCCTCATTTTATATTAAGTGTTTTTCCTTCTATTGAGTGATTCTCTCTCAAGATCCAAGATTGGAATTGGTTTGTTGGCCAAAGTCAAGACCTTTGTCTATCGCTGATGTGTTTGAATCATGAAAGCTTTGTTCCATATCGTACGTCTTGGGCAAGTTGTGATTTTTTTTCCAAAATCAATGTCACTTCTTGTTCATCGACCTCGATTACGAAGCTTTCCCACTGTCAATGGGTCACGCTTAACTGGTTTCATTAAGCTTGTTGAGCCAAAGCCAAGGCTTAGTTGATTCAGAAGAAAATGTTAGGGAATATATCAGATATATTGGCATATATTGGATATATGTTTTGGACTTGGAGGTCCACGTACTGGATCTAGGAATTGGATGAGATCCAATTGATCTTAGAGATCTACCTAGTTAAGTTTCATACAATTTGTTGGCCAAAGTCAAGGTTGTATGTATTTAACGGGATCCTAGCCCACTAGGAAACTAGGTTTCCCGAGTACTCCACAGAGGGTTAGAGGCTCGCCGAAAAATAGTGAGAGACAAGTATTAAATTTGCAATTTCGTTTAGATACTTGCCAATATACGCTCATTTAATTTTTCGTCATTAATTATTTAAATATAAATGTATTAGTTGGACAAATATTCAATTGTTATTTTAATTAAACAGTTGGACTGTATTCAAACTACTTCATTTATAGTTGATTATATAATTGGATTATAGTAATCAATATATTTGAATTTAACCAATCAAATAGTAGTTGATTATATAGTTAGGCTATAGTAATCGTTATATTCGATTGTACCCGAAATCGTTGATTGGATATTTGGACTATTGGAATCAAGATAACTGAAAGATTAGCATTTAAAACATAATCCTGGGTGAAAATGTCTTTAAGCGGCTTCAATTTTCAAATTGGGAATAGAATCTCAGGATAGTCATGGGAGCCGAGAAGTTACTTTATTTAAAAGTTTGACATCTCGGGCCTGAGCCCGAAGTTGAGCAAATAGTGGAGCATGTGCTTTGGAAGTCTCATGGTGATGATAACTTTAGTGCTCAATCTGTTATGTTTGCCGCAGTGACTCCTTAATTTCTTCGTGAGAACTAAGGATTAGATCCTTATAGTATGATATTGAAATTGAAGGATCATCATAGATCTATTCTTAGATTTTAGAAATACTAATTGCAATAAGAAAACTCTTGGAGAGTTAATGGCTATGCTCAATGAGACAGAGCCAGAGCTTCCAAAATGGCAAGAAGCGCAAGGCTCATCTTACTTCGACATCCCATAAGGCCAAGACTTGGTCGAAGACTTCTGGTGGTGTGAAGAAAAAGGCAAGGCTAAATCATCACAGTCTTCTGGGAAGACAAAGGACATATCCCAAGATGTCTGCCTAAACTGTGGCAAACGGGGTCACTGGAAGCGTGAATGCCATATCGACAAGGCAGACATGAAGGAAGTAAAGACGGGCAAGGCTCCGGCTTCAGGTATGGTTGTTATAAACATGTCCACTACTGGTTTTAAAATTGGATTTTAGATACCGAATGTGGTACATAAATATATATATTGATGTGCGGGGTCTGCTGATTAGCAGAAGACTGGCTTCAGATGAGATCGACCTATGAGTTGGAAATGGGACGAGAGTGGCTGTTTTGGCCATAGAAACCTAAGTTTTGGAACTGCCCTTTGGGCATGTACTTAAATTAGGAGACTGTTATAATGTATCTAGTTTGACTATGAACATTATCTCTATATCTATTTTAACCTGTTGCGGGTATACCTTTATATTCTAGAACACTAAGTGTTTTGTTTATAAAGATGATATTGAGATAAGCACATTAGATGTGAATAACATAATTTATATTTAGAATATAAATGAATCTCAAACATATAATATGACAAACAAAAGCTCAAACTGAATAAATCTGTTGAGACTTAAAAGTGGCATTGTTGTCTGGGACACATTAAACAAGATTCGTATATCCACACTTTCGAAGAGTGGATACTAGGACAGATTTGATTCTAATTCAAATGATGTCTATGAATCTAGTTTATTAGGCAAAGTGCCTAGAACACCTTTTACGAGGTAAAAGTGCAAGTGCCACCGAGCTGTTAGCCCTCATTCATGGTGACGTATGTGGGCCCATGTCTAGCTAGGCTAGAGGTGGTTATGTGTACTTCGTAACCTTTACGGATGTTACATCGCGTTATGGTTATGTGTATCTTAAGACACATAAATCGGAAACTTTTGATATATTCAAAGAGTTTCGACACGAAGTAAGAAAACAGACCAGTAAAAGTATTAAAAACATTACGGTCGGACCATAGTGTAAAATGCTTAAACATATGAGTTTTAAGATTACTTGAAAGAGTATAGTATTCTTTCATAGTAGACTCCTCCCGGGACACCTCAAATTGACGGTGTGTCCGATAAGAGAAATAGAACTTTGTTAGACATGGTAAGGTTAATGATGAGTCGCTCTGAGCTACCAATTTCCTTATGAGGATACACATTATACAGTGCAATACTTATTTTGAATAAGGTTCCATAAAAATCTGTTAGACAGACTTCATATTAGATATGAACAGGAAAGAAATCGGGTTTCTAATTCCTGAAGATTTGGGAATGCTGGGCATATGCTAAATGTTTGGATGGTACCAAACTAGAACCCAAATCGGATAAGTGTCTATTTGTAGGTTGTCCTAGGGAAATCAAAGTATAGTACTTATACAACTCACAAGAGAACAATGTAATTGTTGCTCTCCATGCGGTTTTCCTAAGAGGAATTCCTATATGCAGTGGTAAGTGGGAAGAAAGTAAAACTCGATGAAATTCAGAGTAATACTATTCCAGGCACCGAGTCCTCACGGAACACCAACAGTTCATCAGGGATGAAACTGTACCAATAATCTTCGAATACAGAAGAACCACGTAGGTCGAAAAGATTCAGAAAATAACCTATGAGGTATGGGTTTTCGATCTCATCTCATGTAGATATCAATCTTATTAAGGAAGACGAACCAGCTACGTATGGGGAAGTGATACAAGGTATCGAATCCCTTTATGGAAAAGTGCCATGATATCCGAAATGGATTCCATGTATACCAACCAAGTTTGGACACTAGTTGATGTACCATAAGGCATTGTGCCTATTGGTACTAAATGAGTCTTCAAGGAAGACATACATGGATGGCAACATACAAATGTACACATCTAGGCTTGTACAGAAAGGATATCGTCCACGACATAGTGTCGACTACGACGAAATTTTTTCACTTCTTGCCATGATTAAATCCATTTGGATAATACTTGTTAATGCTGTATATTTCATTTGGCAAATGGATGTCAAAACCACCTTTCTTAACGAAAACCTTTTGGAGGATGTTTACTATATCCTGACGGTTTTGTTGTGCCAAAACATGCATACAAGGTTTGCAAGTTAAATCGATCTATTTATGGATTGAAGCAAGCATATCGTTCTTGGAACCCGTGTTTTGATGTAATCATAATGGTATATGATTTCATTCAAAAAAAAATATGATTCCTGTGTATATTAGAAGGTTAGTGGGAGCGCACTGACAGTGAATGTCCTATAAATTGATGATGTATTGCTTCTTAGCAATAACATTCCTATAATATAATCGGTGAAAGCTTGGCTTTCATTAAAATTCTCCATAGAATACCTGGGAGAAGCAGGCTTTATTTTAGGAATAAAGATCTACTGGGATAGATCTAGAAAGCTGCTGACACTCTCTCAGAGTTCTTACGTTTTTTAAATGTATGTGACCTGATGTCTCATATGCTTTGAAAATATGTAGACGCTATAAAGCCAATCCAAGTGATAGTCACTGGATTGATCGAAAGAACATCCTTGAGTATCTTGGACGAACTAAGAATGCTTTCTGGAAATATAGGGAAATGAGAACTTGAGGTGACTAGGTTCACCGCTGCAAGTTTCCAAACTGAAAAAGATGACTTTAAGTCGCAATAAGGTACATATTTAGTTTAAATAACAGAACAGTGAGCTGGAAATCTTCCAAGGAAGATATTGTTTCCGAATAAATAACAAAAGCGGAACATTGCTGCAGCTGAGGTAGCAAAAGAAGCATTTTGGATCTATATAATCCTAATTGGATTAGGTGTAGTTCTATTTGCAGCTGAGCTAGGCTCCAGCGCAGGCTAAGGAACCACAGACTCATCAATGATCTAAGTATATACTTCAACTATTTCATCTGATTCGTCGGATCATACATCATGGCGATGTGATGATCGAATAAAACGCATCAGATGATAACATTATAAATCCACTGACGAAAGATGTTTCTCTTCAGAAATTTGAGCAACCCGTACATAGTCAGGTGTTAGACACTTGAGTGATTGGCTATAGGCCAAGTGGGAGATTGTTGGACAATTATGACCAATAGCATCACTATTTGTAAAAGACATGGTGTTCTTTGTACAAATTAACTATGTGACAAAGGAAATTGCACTTTTATCATTTGTAATTGGATTACTTGGTTATATAAATGATAAAAGTCCTTATGATTAGTTCCGGATTAATAAGATATGAGACAGTATTAATCCACAAAAGGTTTAATCATTAAATATCCATAGTCGTAGTATTATCGAGACTGGACATCGATAATGCAGAATAGACTAGTATTACACTTGTGCACGTTATGGAAGCTTAACGGCATAGTTCTCATATATTTAAGTATTGGATAATTATGCAAGTGTGATAGGAGATTCTGTTAGCCGTTGGACCAGGAACAGCTTCGCTCTAGATAGACCCCTCGAAATCCCATTGGTAGTATGACTATGTGTATATGGGAATCCGAATCAGGGTAGTTGTATTTGGTCTTAACCTGAGACTTGCATCGCTAATACTTGCGACAATCAGTTTGCTTTGGTTTTGGTCGGCCGGAGCTTTAACAGGTTCTGTGTACGCCTTTTCTGGGTATACTGAGAATCATAGTGTATTGGGTCTGATGTCAAGATGGATGTATCTCTTCAGTCATATGGAGATGATGATCACGCATGATACGAAACTGGTACTCTTGTATGCTGCAGCTATCGGGATAATATCCGATTATTGTTGGAGTTCTACGGTCCCGAGTATCGAATAACAAGCATAAAACACATGTGAATACAATCAACAAAGTTGCAGAATACTTACATCGAGCGGTTGAGCGATGTGGTGGACAACAAAAATCAACTTTCTGCCCCCTCCAAGTCACGGCAGTGGCAGATTTTTCAGTCCTCAAAATTTGGCTTGATGATCTCCATTGTTGCTCCAAGCTCCAAGCTTTGGTTGATGGTGATTCCAAGCTCATGAAGTGAGTTCCCTATCACCTTTGTATGTACCCTTTGGTGTGCTAGCACTAGGTAATTTTGCCACAAAATCACCATTATCTTCTCCTTCATTTTCGGTCCAAAACCAGAAAAATAGAAGGGAACTGGCCTGTTATGCCGAGAGAGAGAGGAAGAGAATTTTGGCTCCAATTTTCGTGAACCAAGGAGAGAGAGAGATGGAAATGTGTATTGGATAATTGTTTTCTAAAAACAATTAAACATATACCAAATTTCCTTTTCTAAAAATTCAATCAAGTACAAGCTTTAAAAGCTTATCCATCTACTTCCATCAAGTCATATCACTCAATCAATCAAGTGACAAGTTGTCACATCACTCAAAGTGACCAATGATTTGACGATTGATGTGACTAGCGATTTGACGCTTGTTGTGACTTACGTGCCGCACTCGAATTTGAAATGCGAATACGGTTGCAAACAATCTCGGGCTCGGGTTCGCTAATTCCAAATTAATGAATTTTCTATTGCGACGTAATTAAATGATTATGCCTAGCGAAATCACTATTCACGTCGCTAACGAATTAATTCTAAATTAACTCATTCGCCCGAATTAAAATCTAATTTTAATTCCGCGTCGAAATCTAATTTTGTTTAATATATCGAATATATTAATTTATCGTTTAATTCCAAATTAATCATTTTCTCTCTTTCTATGATATTTTATCCCAGATAAAATATCTCCGTAATTAATCCCAGATTAATTTTCTCTCCCTACTAATTAATCCCATATTAATAAAGTGCGAGTCATACATCATCGGTGATTCTTCGGGAAGCGACCCATGAGATCCCCGGATATGTTGGCAGTAGATTCGGTCGTCGGACTATCCGAACACGTAAGTACCTAATACTACGTTTTTACCGATTTACAAGACAAGGTTGGCTTCTAGCAAAGCGCCATGCCTACCCAATTCTCCAGAAACATGCATACAGGAATAAGCGATCTATATCAGGCGTAGTATACATTGTATTGCGTATTTCGATCCAGTATCGGATGATCACATGCAAGGCCTGGGGCTGGTACAGTGTCTGCCCCGTACGAAGCATATATCGGATCACTAGCAACTAGTCTCTTTATTATCGGACAATCATGACCAAGTCATATTATCCCGATGGTTGCAACCCTTTAGAGAACCAATTTTGTATCCCTGCGCGATCATCATCTCCATATGACTGGAGTGATACTTCCGTCTTGACATCACACCCAACACACTACGATTCTCAATATACCCAGCAGAGGCGTAAACAGAACCTGTTAAAGCCCTGGACGACCAAAACCAAAGTATATTGATTGTCACAAGTATTAGCGGTGCAAGTCTCAAGTTAAGACCAAATACACCTACCCTGATTTCGGACTTCCATAGACACATAGTCATACTACCAATGGAATTCCGAGGGGTCTATCCAGAGCGAAGCCGTTTCCCGTACCATCAGTAAAACACAACCTCCTATTACACTTGCATGAGTATCCTATACCAAAATATCTGAGAACTATGCCGTTATGCCCTCACAACGCGCACAAGTGTAATACTAGTCTTTTACGCATTATCGATGTCCAATCTCGATAATACTCTGACTAGGGATATTTAATGATTTATCCTTCTTGGATTGATACTGTCTCATATCATCTCAATCCAGAAACAAATCATAGGGACCTCCTATCATTTATACATCTTGGTGATCTAATCACAAATGATAAAAGTACAATCTCCTTTGTCACATAGTTAATTTGTATAACAACACCATGATCTGTACAAATAGTGACGCTATGGGTCATAATTGTCCAACAATCTCCCACTTGGCCTATAGCCAGTCACTCGAGTGTCTGACACCCGAACTATGTACGGTTGGCTCAAATTGCTGAGGAAAGGCTTTCGTCAGTGGATTTTCATGATTATCATCTGATGCGATTTATTCGATCATCACATCACCATGATGTATGATTCGAACGAATCAGATGAAGATCGAAGTATGTATCTGGATCGTTGATGAGACCATTAATTCTTTAGCTTGCGCTGAAGCCTAGCTCAGCTGCTAATAGAACTATATCTAATCTAATTAGATTTATTATCGACCCAAATGGCTTTTATTGCTGCCTTAGCTGCAGTAATAACCCGTATTTGTTGTTTATTCGGTAACAGTATCTTGCTTGGAAGATTTCCAGCTCACTGTTCCGCTATTCAAACTGTATAGTACCGTTGTTGCGACTTTTAGTCGTCTTTATCGGTTTGGAAACTTGCAGCAGTGATTCTAGTCACTTGAAGTTCTCCATCTTCATAGTGTTAGATTGCATCCTTATTTCTCTAAGATACTAAAGGATGTTCTTAACATCAATCCAGTGACTATCACATGGAGCCTGATTGTGAATCCATATGCTCAAAGCGTATGAGACACCAGGTCGCGTACATTTTTCAATGTACGAGTTCTCGGAGAGTGTTAACAACTTTAAATTTATCCCAGTAGATCTTTATTCCTAGAATAAAGGTTGTTTCTCCCAAGAATTCTAAGGAGAATTTTTCTCGAAAGCCAAGCTTTCGTCGATTGTTTTATGGGAATATCATTTCCAAGAAATGACATATTATCATTATTTTATAAGACATTTATTGTCAGTGCGCTCCCACTAACCTCCTTATATACACAAGAATCATTTCGTTTTGAATTAAATCATAAACTATTATGATTACATCAAAACGGTAATTCCAAGAACTTAATGTTTCCTTCAATCCAAACATGGATCGAATAACCTGCAAACCTTGTTTGCTAGTTTTGGTACGACAAAACCGTCAGGATGTTGTAAACATCCTCCAAAAGGTTTCCTTTTCAGGAAAGCAATTTTCCCGTTAAGCTATCATATTTCATAAATGAAACATGCAGCATTAGCAAGCATTATCCAAATGGATTTACCGTGGCAACAGGTAAAAGGTTGAATCGTAATCGACACAATGTTGATAACGATACCTTTCCGCTAAAAGCCTAGCTTTATACGTTGGTATGTTGCCATCCATGTATGTCTTCCTTGAAGACTTATATAGTACCAATAGGCATTATGCCTTTCGGTACGACAACTAGTATCCAAACTTAGTTGGTATACATGGAATCCATTTCGGATTCATGGCACTTTGCCATAATAGGCAGTTGATACCTTGTATCATTTCCTCATATGTAGTCAGTTGGTATTCCTCAATAAGATTAACATCTTATGAGGTGAGATCAGAAACCCATACCCCAGGTTATTTTCTGACTCTCTTCGACATACGAAGTTCTTGTATATTCGAAGATTAATGGTATAGTTTCATCCTTGATGAACTATTTATGTTACATTAAGGAATCGGTGCCTGGAACAGTATTACTCAGATTTTCATAGATTTTTACTTTCCTCCCACTTACCACTGCATATAGGTATTCCTTTTAGGAAGACCGCATGGCGAGCAATAATTAAATTGTTCTCTAGTGAGTTGTATAAGTACTATACTTTGGTATCCCTAGGATAACCTACAATTGGCACTTATCCAATTTGGGTTTTAGTTTGGTATCATCCAAACATATGCCTAGCATTCCCAAATATTCAGGAATGAGAAACCTGGTTTCTTTCCTCTTCATATCTAATATTAAGTCTGTCAAAAAGATTTTTATGGAACCTTATTCAAAATATGTTCTGCACTGTTTATGCGTATCCATTGAAGGAAATGGTAGCTCAGAGCAACTCATGATTAACCTTATCATGTCCTACAAAATTTGGTTACTCTGTTCGGACACACCTTTAAAATGACGTGTTCCGGGAGGAGTCCTCATTGAAAGAATACTATACTCTTTCAATTATTTGAGAAACTTATCGCTTAAGTATTTTCATCATGATCCAACCGTGATGGTTTAATACTTTAGCCGATCTGTTTGTCTATTTCGTGTCGAAACTTTAAAAGTTTCCGATTTGTGTTTCAAAAGAAATACATAACCATAACGCGATGCCACATCCGTAAAGGTCACGAAATATTCATATCCACCTCTAGCCTAGCTAGACATGGGCCCACTTGCTTCACTATGAACTAGGGCTAACAGATCAGTGGCATTTACACTTTTACCAAGTAAATAGTGTTTTAGGCACTTTGCCCAATAAACTAGATTCGTAGACTTTATTTGATTGGAATCAAATCAGTCCTAGTACCCACTCTTCGAAAGTGTGGATATACGAGTCTTGTTTAATTGTGTCCCAGACAACAATGCCACAACTAAGTTTCAACTGATTAAATCAGTTTGAGCTATTTGTTTGTCATGTTTTACGTTTGAGGTTTATTTATATTCAAAATATAAATTCTGTTATTCACATCTAATGTGTTTATCTCAATATCATCTTTATATAATAAACACTTTAGTGTTCTAGAATATAAAGGTACATCCGCAACGGATTATACACTGATACAAAGATAATGTTTCTAGTCAAACTAGTTATATTATAACAGTTTCCAAATTTAGGTACACACCCAAGGGTAGTTCCTAAACTTACGTATCTACGGTTAAAACAGCGACTTTCGTCCCGTTTCCAATTCACAGATTAAACTCAATCTGAAGTCAATATCCTGCTCATAGCAGATTCTGCACATCAGTACATATTTATGTATCACACTAAGTATCTAAAATCCAGTTTTAATACTAGTAGTGAACATATTTATGACAAACATATTTGAAGTCAGAGCCTTGCTCGTTATTCAATTCCTTCATGTCTGCTTTGTTCAAACGGCAGTCACGCTTCCGCGATCCCGTTTGCTACAATTTTAGCCAAACATTTTGGGATATATCCTTTATCTTCCCAAAAGATTATAATGATTTTGCCTTTGCCCTTTTCCACATTCCAGAAGCCTTTGGCCAAGCCTTGGCCTTCTAGAATATCGAAGTAAGGTGCGACTTGCGCTACTTGCCTTATTGCAAACTTTGACTTTGTCTCCTTGAGAAAAGTCATTAACTCTCCAAGAGTTTATTATTGCAATTTGTACTTCTAAGATCTAAGAATTGATCGATGAAGATCCTTCAATTTCATTATCATACTTTAAGGATCTAATCCTTAGTTCTGACAATGAAATTAAGGAGTCTACTTGGCAAGTTTAATGGATTAAGCACTAAAGTTATTATCACATGAATATTCCAAATATCATGTTCCACTTATTTACTTAACTCCGGGCTTAGGCCTAATATGTTATTTTATCAAATAAAGTAACTTATTAGTTCCCAGGACCATCCTGAAATTTTATTCCCAATTTGAAAATTAAACCATTTAAATACATTTTCCCTAGGATTATGTTTTAAATGTCAATCTTTCAATTTTATCTTGATTCTAATAGTCCAACTATTTAATCAACGATTTAGGTACTATTTATTATAATGATTACTATATTCCAACTATTTGATCAACTATAATTTAATAGTTTGAATACAGTCCAACTGTTTTATAAAACAACGTTTTAAATATTAGTCCAACTAAAATTTAATTTATTTGACGAAATGATTTTTTGATTGAGCGCGTATGGCAAGTAATTAAACCAATATTGCAAATTTAATTCTTGCCTCCCATTATTTTTCGGCGAGCCTCTAACCCTCTGTCGAGTACTCGGGAAACCGTGTTTCCTAGTGGGCTATGATCCCGTTAAATGTCACACAATCTTGACTTTGGCCAACAAATTGTATGATAATTAACTAGGTAGATCTCTAAGATCAATTGGATCCCATCCAATTCTTAGATCCAGTAGGGGAACATCCAAGTCTGAAACATATATCTTATATATGCCAATATATCCAATATATTGCCTAACATTTTTCCTCTGAATCAACTAAGCCTTGGCTTTGGCACAACAAACTTAGTGATCCCAGTTAAATTGAACCCATTGACCATGGAAAGCTTCGTAATCAATGTCGATGGACAAGAAGTGGTCTTGACTTTGGTCAACAAACCACAACTTGGACAAGACACCAATATGGAACAAAGCTCTCGTGATTCAAACACATCCTCAATGGACAAAGGTCTTGACTTTGGCCAACAAACCAATTCCAGTCTTGGATCTTAAGTAAGAATCACTCAATGGAAGGAAAAATGCTTAATATTTTGTGAGGGTTTTTCGCGTGCAAATTGGCAACCAATTTATTATCTTTGTTAAGGTCTCATCATCATACACCCTTAAACATGCATTCTAAACACATAATAAACGCGTATAAATAAAATAATAATGATATGCGGATGGATACTTAACACATTGATCCTAGATCAAATCTCTCTCTTTCGTCTCTCCCGCTAGCACATGTATTACTTCTACCCGTTACATTACACTTCTAAAGAAACCTCATTTACATTGAGGGGAATAGGTTAGAAGAGAAATACAAAGAGTATGAAGGTAATAGGCTGGACACGCAGGTCTAATTAATAAATTCTAAATTTATTACAACAATTTCTAAAATTGCCCCACCCATCTAATATCCATCCGATATACATTATTCATGCATCACAACCATGTATTCACACAAGCATGCTATCAATCAATCTAATCAAATTAATTAATCTGATAATTAATGACCATCCAATGTTCAAACAACGATTTGATTTTGAGCGAGTCAAACTCGTTTTGCGAATAAGTACTCAAAGTACGAATTCTTGAATTAAATTAAACTACAACATTAAATCCAATTTAATATGTGTTTAATACTAATCCAATATTTAATTCCAAAATAAATACTACACTTTATTAACGAACCTTTACGACTTAAATTCCAAATTTAATCGTTACGGGTCTCAAAGCCCGATTAACGTCCAACGTTTATTTAATTAAAGTCCTATGGGCTTTTAATTAATTTCTTTAAGGCGTGGGCTTTTGGTCAACTTGGGTCAAACCCAATAACCAAAGCCCAATCAAGGAGTAACCCCATAAGCCTAGAAATCAATTTAGGCCCATTAGGCCCAATTAAATATTAAGGTCCATTAGTCGCATTTGGGCTTTATGGAAGCGGTTTTGGGCCCAATTGGATCCAACCAATTTAGCCTAAACCCATCTTGGTACAACCAAGCTCAATAAGCCCATTTACAACATTACAAGCCCAAATCCAATTTAAGCCCATTTAATTAAACACAAAAAATTCCAAATTTCATATTTAATTAAACTAAAGTGTATTACACAATTAATTACCCAATTCAATATTTCCAAAACACAAATTTGTACAATTAATCATGCTTATCATTAACAAAACATGTCCAACACATTTTATCAAAAAATCAAACCCATTCATGCTTCTTCAAGTCTTGGCAATGGAGGGGATTTTATGTCCAAATCAAATTCAATCCAATTAAATCCAATTCAACATTAAATCAATACTCCCAACATGATTCCAACTCATCCAATGAATCAAAAAATCAAAATCCAAGACATTAGGGCTTCTCTAATTCTCGGCCAAGCTAAGATATTTCGGGAAATTTGTTCCAAACAGTTTTTCTTGAAATTGATCCAATCAATCTTCAATTAAATATCATTTAAACATATTCAATCAAACAATTTAACCAAATCATGCTCAAAATCAATTTACCCAAATTTTAACCCTAAGTCAAGTTTCATACTTTTACTCCGTTGTGATACCATTGTTGGAGTTCTACGGTCCCGAGGATCGAATAACAAGCATAAAACACATGTGAATACAATCAACGAAGTTGCGGAATACTTACATCGAGCGGTTGAGTGATGCGGTGGACAACAAAAATCAACTTTCTGCCTCCTCCAAGTCACGGCAGTGGCAGATTTTTCAGTCCTCAAAATTTGGCTTAATGATCTCCATTGTTTCTCCAAGCTCCAAGCTTTGGTTGATGGTGATTCCAAGCTCATGAAGTGAGTTCCCTATCACCTTTGTATGTACCCTTTGGTGTGCTAGCACTAGGTAATTTTGCCACAAAATCACCATTATCTTCTCCTTCATTTTCGGTCCAAAACCAGAAAAACAGAAGGGAAATGGCCTGTTATGCCGAAAGAGAGAGGAAGAGAATTTTGGCTCCAATTTTCGTGAACCAAGGAGAGAGAGAGATGGAAATGTGTATTAGATAATTGTTTTCTAAAAACAATTAAACATATACCAAATTTCCTTTTCCAAAAAGTCAATTAAGTACAAGCTTTAAAAGCTTATCCATCTACTTCCATCAAGTCATATCACTCAATCAATCAAGTGACAAGTTATCACATCACTCAAAGTGCTTAATGATTTGACGGTTGATGTGACTAGCGATTTGATGCTTGATGTGACTTGCGTGCCGCACTCGAATTCGAAATGCGAATGCGCTCGCAAACAATCCCGGGCTCGGGTTTGCTAATTCCAAATTAACGAACCAAAGTGTATTGATTGTCGCAAGTACTAGCGGTGCAAGTCTCAGGTTAAGACCAAATACACCTACCCTGATGCGGATTCCCATAGACACATAGTCATACTACCAATGGGATTTCGCGGGGTCTATCCAGAGCGAAGCTGTTTTCCATACCATCGGTAAAACACAACCACCTATCACACTTGCATAAGTATCCAATACTTAAATACATGAGAATTATGTTGTTACGCTTCCATAACACGCACAAGTGCAATACTATTCTATTCCACATTATCGATGTCCAGTCTCGATAATACTATGACTAGGGATATTTAATGATTAAACCTTTATGGATTGATACTGTCTCATATCTTATCAATCCGGAACTAATCATAAGGACTTTCATCATTCACACATTTAAGTAATCTAATTACGAAATGATTAAAGGCAATTTACATTGCTACATAATTAATTTGTACAAAAACACAATGTCTTTTACAAATAGTGACGCTATGGTCATAATTGTCCAACAATCTCCCACTTGGCCTATAACCAGTCACTCAAACATCTAACTCTTGAACTATGTACATGTCGCTCAAACTTTTTCTGAGGAATGGCTTTCGTCAGGGGATCTGTAATTTTGTCCTCTGATGCGACCTTCTCGATCTTCACATCGCCACGATGTATGATCTCACGAATCAAATGGAAACGTCGAAGAACATGATTGGATCGTTGATGAGACCGCGGTTCCTTAGCCTGCGCTATTGCCCCGTTATTGTCACAATACAATGGAACGGGCTCAGCTGCTAACGGAACTACTCCTAATCAAATTAGGAATTTTCAGATCCAAACTGCCTCCTTTGTTGCTTCAGCTTCAGTGATATACTCTGCTTCTGTTGTTGAATCAGCAACAGTCTCTTGCTTGGATGATTTCCAGCTCACTGCTCCGTTATTCAAACAAAATATGTACCCGGATTGCGACTTACAGTCGTCTTTGTCGGTTTGGAAACTTGCATCAGTATACCCAGTTACCTCAAGTTCTCCATCTCCATAGATTAAGAAAGCATCCTTAGTTCGTCTAAGATACTTAAGGATATTCTTAACCGCCAACATCACAGCCAGAAAGATGGAAACGTTTATAGCCCAAAATATCATCCATCGATATAGCTTGTCGCACCATGTGGTGACAGACAATGAGGTGTGATTTCAAGGAGAGGCCAAGGCCATGATACAAAAGTACGAGATTAAGCACTACAAGTCTCCGCTATATAGGCCGCATGAAAATGGGATAATAGAGGCCACCAGCAAGACTCTAAAAATGATCCTGGCTAAGATGACAGAAACTTACAAAGATTAGGCAGACAAGTTTATGTTCACTTTATGGGGGTATAGAACTTCGTTCAGAACCGCAACATAAGCTACACCATGCTCTTTGATTACGGGATGGAAGCAGTAGTTCCAGTAGAGATACAAGTACAATCAATGAGAGTTATGACAGAGGAAAACTTGCCCGACCAAGAATGGGTTACATGCATATTTGAAAAAATTAGTTATGTCAGATGAAGATGAAGGCGTTTTATCACATGCAACTGTATCAAAGGAGAATAGCTCAATTTTTTAATAAACGGATCAAGCCCAACATGATTAAAGAAGAGGATTTAGTGCTAAAATAGTCGAGGGCACTAGCAATGGACCTAATAGGAAAGTTCAAGCCCAACTGGGAAGAGCCTTATCTGGTTAAAAAAATCATGAAGAACATAGCAGTGCAATTGTCTTATATGGAAGGAAATGAGTTCACGGAACTCATCAAATTGGACAGACTGAAGAAATACTTTACATAAAAAAAATATAAGAGTACGTTTGGTCGAAAATCTATAAAGGACGACCTAAGCAAAAATTAGAGCTTCACACTAAGCCGGAAACGATTTAGGAAAAAGTTAGGGATATGTGTGAAAAAGAAAATAGTTATTCAGAAAACCTGAAAGAGACGACTAACGGCAGAGGTACCTTTCATAATAAGGCAATTAGTGTATTCAAACATGTACTAAGAAAGAATGCTGACGTTTTATTGAAATATTATTCAAGAAATTACGATAGCTGTTACTCAAATTACGATTTTTGACCCATTTTGGATTCGAATTTGGAAAAATGTACAACGTAAACATTGTAGGTCTCGGTCTAACCTTTTCGATGATATAAAATTCATAAAAATTAGAGTTCATATGAGAATGGTATGGCCCGATTACTAAAGGCTTTCAAGGTGAGGCTTTTGCATATCTTCGTGTTCCAGGTTAACAAACTAATATATTACATATGTATAAGAGAATAAATTAATCATTAGAATAATATTGTGTGTATTCACAACCCTAGATGTTTTGTCTTTTATTATTTTCCTTTGTATTTTCTTTGTCTTTTTATTTTTATTTATTTATTTAGTTAAAACCATCTTCAACCAACAACCAATCCCTTCTTACCTCAATTAGATACCTATAAACATTTGGCATCAATAATTAACATAATGAGAAATTAAGTCCCCGTGGGATCGATATTTTTATACTACTTGAGCGATATGTGCGCTTGCGTAACATGTGTGATTTCACAGATTAGGATCACACACAAAATAAAAGTTATCCTATAGTCCATGGATCACATATGCTACTTGACTCGAGGAGATTCCTGTTGATGGTGGTGTGTATTTTCAACTATTAGGAATCACTTGTGATTCATTCAGTATTCGCTCCAACAAATACCCATATGTCTATACGAGCTTCTCCAGCTCATGGTACATTAGGTTAAACCATTGGAATAACTCCAACATACGACATGTGCTAGTTTTATAGGTTATAGGAATTCGACCGTATTCCAAAACAAACAACTAAGAATATTTACTTTAAGAATAATTTATAATAGTAATATTATCCCATTGTCGTACCACCTAGTGTCCAATATTACTACATGACTATTCTAAGGTCGATGTCATTCTCAGCAAATATATATATATATATATATATATATATATATCAATCTAATATGCATAATGACATTAGCATTAACAATGTTGAAATGAAAATATAGTTATTTTATTAAAAAATAATAAATATAATGTACAATACATTATTCAGATTGGCGCTCAAGCACCAACTCCAACAAACTCCCACTTGCGTAGTGCCAATTCAGATGGTATTGAAGTCCAACCTCCTCCAAATGTTTATCGACTAACTTAGGAGGTAAGGCCTTAGTAAGTGGGTCTGGTATGTTGTCTTGTCCTTGAACCTTCAAGACGACTATGTCTTTTCGTTCAATAATCTCTCTAATTGTTGGAGTTGGTACTTGGAGCGCCAATCCGAATAATGTATTGTACATTATATTTTATTATTTATTAACAAAATAAATACATTTTCATTTCAACCTTGTTAATGGTAATGTCATTATGCATATTAGTTTGATATATAAATATGATGAGAATGACATCGACCTTAAAATAGTCATGTAGTAATACTGGACACTGGGTGGTCCGACATTGGGATAATATTACTATTATAAACTATTCATAAAGTAAATATTCCTAGTCATTGGTTTTGGAATACGATCGAATTCATATAACCTAGAACACTAGCACATGTCGTATATTGAAATTGAAGTTCTAATGGTTTAACCCGATATACCATGAGTAAGGGAAACTCATACAGACATGCGGGTATTTTTTTGAGTGAATACTGAATGACTCACAGGTGATTCCTAATACTTGGAAGTACACACCATTGTCAATAGGAATCTCCTCGAGTCAAGTAGCATATGTGATCCTTTTACTATAGGATAATATTGATTTTGTGTGTGATCCTCCACACTTTGATACCATATATGTCAAAGACCTTTCATGATCTGACCTATAGATATTTGTTGGGTGTGGACAGATGCACTCGTTAATCAAGTGCGTATCAAGATAAGATCCGTCGGCCCATATATGTACCATAAGGGGTTTAGGTATCCATGTAAGTAAGTCACGATTCTTAAGACATTGGTCAAAGCTGATCACCTATGATGGATTGCATATATCAGAAATGGTATTTTGATTAGTTGTAAAGAATCATGGACATGTCGACATGAGATGTGCGCCTTGGAAACTTGATGGTGTAATTTATGTTTCCTAAGCATAACTCGGATAACATACGACATATGGATTATTAAACATATGTGATGACTTCGACTTGTATAGTTCAAAAAGGTCGTTCATGTTCTTCGCTAATTCGGAGGTAGCCGAATTGCGTACATATAAGCTAGGCTCATATGACAACCTTGTCTAGACTTAGAGAGTCCTACAATATGAAGTGTACCCGTTGAGCACTTTGGTAGCCAATAATTTTTTATAATAAATAATTTTTGATATTATAATTATCAATTAAAATAAATAAGTGTTATTGGATAACATTAATTACTTACTTTGACCCAATTGGATTAATCCAAAATCGCATAAGGGTTTTGTTATAATTTCATAAATATCTCTACTATTGGAGGATATTTTGGTAATTAAAAATATGTAATAATAGGTGTATTTGTCTTGATTAATCGGATTAAATCAATGTGGTAGACAATGAAATAATCCATTTGTTAAACTTTGTCTTGATTTAATTGGATTAAGTTATAAAATTTTCACTTACAGCTCATGATCATATGTTACCGTGTATGTGGATAATACATGTCAAATGAGCATATGAAGATCAAATTTAATCAATATTATTGAGAATTCATAAATTTAAATGATTCAAAAAGAAATGAACAAAAATAACTTGTTACGAAATACATTGAGATGCGTCTCAAGAGCAAAAAATCCTTACACTGCCATATCTGAATAACAATTTTACTTGGTTAGTCAAAAATTTATTATTTGTTTGTGTGTAATTTTTTTTTTAAAAAAAGAACAATAACACAAAAAATAATATATTTTTTTTTTACAAAAAGGAAAACACAAAAAATGAAAACTATCGAGTTAACTATCCCCTCAATAAAATTGAGACATTGTCCCCAATGTCTGAATAAGAAGAGGTAGAGTTTAGAAGACATCACCAGAATAGTGTGGAAAAGAAATTTGACTCAACAACATTATTATTTTACCCAAAAAAGTTACAGATTAAGATTCAAGTCCACTATATGCTTCTTTCCACGATCGTTATCTGACCAGTCCAACTTGGAAAACATTGGGTCGATTTTTTGTTCATAGGCTAACAGTTGGCCGATTAAATCAACATATTTTCCTGCATTAAGAATAATATCTTTTACCGATTTTGAAATGAACCTAAGTCTTTTAGCGTCATCAAAAAATACTAAAAGAAAATCAAAAAATGATCTACATTAAATAGTCCAATGAGTTTTCGGTGAATGTTCAAATTTGCCCATGATGCAGTTGTGAATATTTCTTCCAATATGCCCAGCCCACCTGGTAAAGGAATAAACACATCATTATGATAAATCATTTCTATAAGTATTTCATACATACTTGAGACAATGTATTATTCTCCATTTGATTTCGATGAGATTTCCGTCTGCCAATGTTTTTGGAATGATTCCTAAAACTTGACCGTCTCTTTCTTGCATGGCCTTTGAAACACATCCCATCAATCCAAGATTGCCACCACTATATACTAAGTGCATGTTTCTTTACGCCATAACTCTACCCAATTATTTTACAGCCTCGACAAATTTTGGCTTAATTCTATAATTAGATCCACAAAATACACAGATATTAGTGACTCGTCGTCTTGAAATTTTCTCCATTTCATTTTCACTCTCTTATTTGGATGTGTCGAAGAGACAAGTTGTACTTATGGATCCTGAAAAAATGTGAGTAATAAAGGCACTGGTATCTAAAAATTGACAATTATCAGATGAACAGTAAAATAGATCGTGAAAGTTAAAAAGTTTAGATACTGTCGGAAAAGTTAAAGTAAAAGAAATCAAAACAATAAATTAAAGTAAACCAAACAGTAATTTAAACTAAAGGAAATCAAAGCAATAAATTGAAACAATATTTACTGGTAGTTATGATTCTGGCTCACATCTTCCTCTGATTTTACGTCCAGTAATGGCTTGAATGCCCTCTATGGGTAGGGGATATGTTTCCCATCCAATTTTCTTACAAATTGGCAAACATGGACTTTAAAGTCAGATTCCCGATACTGTATTGTTGTATTTCTTTTTGAAATTATATATGCAATTTGCGAATCACTCGATGAACATGTCCATTATGATGCATCTCAAGAGTCAATGATATATCATATAAAGACTCTTTACTCAAGCTATTTCTAATTAATTGAATTTTATCTTTGCGATTGTCAGAAACCATTCCTAAAGATCGACAATGAGTGTTGCACATCCAGCGTGCATATTTATAACAAATAACTAATTGTTTAGCTCTTCGTTTTTTGGTATAGGTGTTTTTCCCTATACCAGACATATAAGAAATGAAGGGGTCATATGACTCACTTGCCAAACGAACCCTTGCTTCAATTACCCAACGAATATCACGAAAAATACCATTGATCATAAGAAGCCTCATTCTTTCGGTGCGTACTTTGTAAATTTTCATCAGAGCATTTTGGGGGATAGAATGAAATGACTGTGGAGTTTTACAAGAGTTTCCTTCATGCCTTGACTGTAAGGTATCAATAATTTTAGGAAATTGAAAGAACCGTCTTAGAGTCATGGAGTATCATTATCTGATGTTTAATCGGGGTGTAAGACTCTGAAAAAAGAAAAAAATACTCTAAAACACAAGAAAATGGAAATTAGACATATACAAAATAAAAGAAAAGAAAATAGCAGCTTAAAATACATCAATCATAGTATACTGGATTTGAAAGGAAAAAGGATTCTTGAAAATTTGAACACTCCAAAAATGGTTTCAGACGTTATCCATTTACTTTAAATACATCATCATCCTTAAGATTCTCATTGTCAATAGTTCCATATGGGTAAACATGCTTCACAATGAATGGGCCACTCCATTTGGATTTCAATTTTACTGGAAATAAATGAAGATGATAATTATAAAGAAATTTATTTTGACAATTTCAATTATTTTTCGTGAAATTCGACTATCATGAAAGACCTTAATTTTATCATTAAAATTTTTTGCATTCTTATAAGTATCATTCATTAACTCTTCAAGTTCATTTAATTACAGTTTACGTTCATGACTGGCATTTTCAAGGTTTGAGTTGAATGCTTTAATAGCCCAATATGCCTAATGCACAAGTTCTACGGGAAAATGACAAGGTCTTCCATATATTAGATGATAATGAGACATTCCTAAAGACGGTGGAAATAGACCTATGAAATCAATTCCCCAACAATCAAAGATTTCGATAACAATGATGAGATTAAAGGCATCATGTTTCGTTTTGAAATGGATCCCAACTTTTGATAATTTTCACATATTTTGTAAAAAATATATGTATCTTTAAATAAGATAGGCCAATAAAATCCACACTGCTAGATTTTTGCAGCGGTTTTTTTAAAGAGAAGTGACATTCACATGCTTCTGAATGACAAAACTGAATAACACTACTTATCTTATTGTTCAGTAAGTATCGTCGGAAAATATGATCAGGGAAATACTTGAATAGATATGGATCGTCCTAGTAGAATCTTTTGACTTCGGTCAAAAATTTCTTCTTGTCTTGATGGCTCCAGTCTAGAGGTATTTTTCATGTTGGAAGAAAATTGACAATATTAGCATACCAAGACATTGTATTTACAGAAAATAAAAAATCATCAGGAAAAGAGTCATTGATATGAGTTGTGTCAATTGATGACTCATTTGTGAGTCTAGATAAATTATCTCCAACTATATTCTCGTCTCATTTCTTGTCCTTGATAGTGAGATTGAATTCTTGTAGCAACAAAATCTAGCGTAGTAATATTGACTTCACATTATGTTTAGACATCAAATATCTAAAAACAACATGATTAGAATAAACAACAGTTGATGAACCAATTAAATATTATCGAAATTTTTATAGTGCAAATATTACAGAAAGTAGTTCTTTTTCTATGGTAGTGTAATTCATTTGTACACTATTTAAAGTTCTACTTGCGTAGTAAATTGCATATGACTTACCTTTATTTCTCTGTCTTAATACATGGCTAACTGCATAATAACTGGTATCACACATTAGCTCAAAAGACAAAGACCAATAAGGGGATTGCATGATAGGAGCATAAGTTAAAAGATTGATAATCTTTTCAAATGATTTCTTACATTCTTCTGTCCATTCAAATGTTGCATCTTTTAATATGAGGCTACACAATGGTCTGGTTATGGTATTAAAGTTTTTAATGAACCTCTGATAAAATCATGCATATCATAAGAATGAACGAATTTCACTGACTGTTTTTGTTGTTATCAATTTAGAGATTACCTCTATTTTTACCTTGTCAACCTCAATGCCTTTAGATGACACAACGTGACCCAAAATAATTCTTGAAGCAGTCATGAAATGGCATTTTTCCTAGTTTAATATAAGGCATTTTTCTTCACATCTTTTCAAAATATTTTCCATATTATTCAGGCAATTATCAAATGAATTCCCAAAATAGTTATATCATCCATAAGACCTCTAAACAATGTTCAATCATGTCACTAAATATGCTTAACATGCATCGTTGGAACGTTGATGGTACATTACAAAATCCAAATGGTATTTTCCTAAATGCAAATGTTCCAAAGGGATATGTGAATGTGGTTTTTTCCTGGTCTTCTAAAGCAATGGAAATTTGATAATAACCTGAGTAACCATCAAGAAAGCAGTAGTAGGGATGTCCTGCTACTCTTTCCAAAATTTGGTCAAGAAATGGTAAATGAAAATGATTTTTTTCTAGTGGCGTCATGTAGTTTTATATAATAAATACACATACGCCAACTAGATGAGATTTGAGTTGGAATTTATTATTCTTTATCATTTTTTATGACAGTTATTCCTGACACCTTTGATACAATTTATGTAGGACTTACCCACTTACTATCGGAGATAGGGTAGATAATGCCCACATTAAGAAGTTTAAGGACTTCTGTTTTTACCACTTCTTTCATGTGAGGGTTTAATCTTCTTTGGGGTTGACGATATGTCTTGACATTATCTTCTAAATGTATTCTTTATATACATATCAAATTATTAATGTCTTTTATATCTTTTAAAGTCCATCCAATTGTCAGTTTATGTTCTTTCAACATATTTAACAACTTACTTCTTGATCGCTTGTGAGAGAGGAAGAAATTACCACATGGTAAGTTGGTTCATCTCCAAGAAATGCATTCTTTAGTCCTTCTGGCAAGGTCTTTAATTCCAATTTGGGTGTTTCCTCATGTTTTTCTTCTTCCAGTGTTTCTGGTTCCTCAAAATTTTATTTCTCTCCATCATCTTCCAGTACATGTGTAGCATCAAGTATAGAAAAATCATTAGAAATATCCGAATTTAACTGCGTATTTGATTCAAGAAAATTAGCTGTACAAATTTCCATAGGGTCAGATAAACTTTCCTGAATATGTTCTTCAAAAATTGGTTCAATTAGTTCCATGCTCTCATTTTCACTGTCCTCATTGTATCGTTGTTTGCACATGTTTAAAATATTAAGCTCCAACGTCATATTTGCCAAATGAAAAATTCATGATTCCATTCATGTAATTAATTAAATCATTAGTTGTTGCTAAAAATGGACTACCAAGTATTACAAGAATTGGCTTGTAATTGTCTGCTACAGGTTGTGTTTCCAAAATAATAAAATCCAAATGATATATGAATTTATCGACTTGTAATAACACGTCTTCCACAATTCCTTTTGGTACCCTGACTGATATATCGGCAAGTAAAAGAGTAGTTGAAGTTGGTTTTAACTCACTGATATTAAGTTGTTGGTAACCGAAAATGGAAGCAAATTGAAACTAGTTCCAAGATCAAGTAATGCATGTTCAATTTTATGATTTCCAATAATACATGAAATAGTTGGACAACCAGGGTCTTTGTATTTTAATGCTTTATTGGATGAGAAAATGGAACTTACCTGTTCGGCTAGAAAACTTTTCTTTATTACCTGATGTCTTTTTTTAACGGTGCAAAAGTCTTTTAGAAATTTGGCATAATATGGTATCTGTTTGATGGAATCTAACAAGGGAATATTGACCTTCACCTGTTTGAATATTTCATATAACTAAGGGGAATGGTTCAATTTCTTTATTTTCAAAGCTTGAGGAAATAGAGGTGCATGTGCCAAGTTGTTATTATCAACGATAAGTAATGGTTCATCAACCCATTCCTTACCCTCAGAAGTTGAATCTTCACGAGGTTAAAGAATGGGTCTTTGGATGACCTTACTAGTCCAAATAGTAATAATAAATTTGACTTGGTCTATGTGTTGACTACCATAACTACCACCGCGAGGGTTTTGATGATTCTTGGGGTTTGGTTGTGGTTCTACAAGAAACTTTCATTTCTTATAGATGGTCAATGCAGATGTGATTTAGAAAAAGTATCTTTTAGATCAATCAATATTTGAAAATTTTGGTTATTGATGGCTTCCTGTTTCTCAATGAATGCATGTAAGGTATCCCCAAGGGTTTTTCTAGGTGGTGGGACATATGGTTCATAGTTCTGAGAATTTTGTTGTACCTTAGGAGGTTGTTGCGATGGTTGTGCTTGGTTATCATTCCTCCAATTGAAGTTTGGATGGTTCCTCAAATCAGAATTATAGGTTTGGGAGTATGGATTTGAATTTGGCCTCTTGAAGGTGTTTATGGAACTGACTTGGTCATGGAGACATTCTTGCAGGAATGGAAAACTTGGGAAAACTTATGTGACATGTTCATTTGAATTACAGATTTGATATGTGACTTCTTAAATTGACTTGACATAATCGCTCTTCCTCAATTCTAACGTCTCAATATGTAACGATCGGGGATTTTAACTACTGTTTCACTGTGAGACAAGTGCGACGAAATGTAAACAAAGTTTGGAAACATATGCTCTCGTGAGATGACTATTGGTAGGTTTTTCGAGAATCCGATATTAGATGTTACGATGTTCCACTGCGGATAGCCCATGGTATGTGGGTCGTAAATTTTTCATATGAACTATAATTTTTATGAATGTTATATCGTCGGAAAGCTAAGATCAAGATCTACGACTTCCGCATTGAACATAATTTCAAATTCGGAACGGAAGTTAGTCGAAAATTCAGATTAAAATTTTGGATGAATAGTGCCGCGGACCTATCTAGAATAATCTCAAATTTTCCCCACATTTCTACAATTTTCTACATGTTTTCAAATATCAAATGAGCCCTAGTATATAAGGAGGTTACTATTCCATGTTTCAAAAATTAAGAAAGAAATAAGAAAGAAAAACGTGAGTGAGAGAAGAAGGAGAAAGGAAGAAGAAAGAAGAAGGGCAATGGGTGATGTTCATTCATCAAGCAAGATGGAAAAAGAAAAAGAAAGAAAGAAACAACCATGAAGGATGAAGAAGATTTAACAAAAAATAAGGTAAGGAAACTTAACCCAAAGTTTTGGAAATTGATGTTTTGATGATTTAAAGGATTAGGGATATCGTTGAGTTAAAGTAATTGATGTTTATATGATTTAGTAATAAGAAATTTTTGATTGTGGAATTCCCCAAATTTTTCTATATTTCAGCTAACCGATTAAGAAATTGTTGTCGGCGACTTATTTTTCTTGAGTTATTAATTTACTTGTATCTAATTTTCTTTATTTTTATCTGTAATTTTTATTTCTTTCTTTTATTTTCGGGTGATTAAAAAATGGAACATTATTGGGAGATTGAGAGATCACAAGCTTTACTAGAAGATACACCCCAAATCTGGGAGCAACAGTCTGGTTTTCTGAGGCCTGTTGTCCAACCCAACAACTATCACTGGATGTCAGAACCATGCAATTCTACATTTGCTCAACAGAACGAAATAGGGAGATGTGTAATATGTGATGGTAACCACCCGAGCGATCAATGCATATACTTTTCAGAGTGGCAGAATTATCAGAATCATTCAAGGTACGAAGAACCATCATATTTTCCATCTTATCCACCATCTACCTACGATCTTCATCAACAATCAGAACCATCAGAGGAAGATCAGATGAATGACATGCTCAAAGATTGGGTCAAGAAACAAGATGAAAAGTTGGATACAATGCTTGAAACATGCCAGAATCAATTTGAAAGTATTCAGAGACAATCAGAATTCATTCAGAGACTGACAGATCAAACGAGGCAATTACCTCAAGAAGAATTATCAGATGAAACTGACAAAGCCTTCGAGTACCCAGAGATCCAAAATGACACCTTAACAGAGGAGGAGGCTGAGCAGTATCAACAACCAGAGGTATCAGTTCAGGAGCCCAAACCAGCAAAGTCTCTATTTGACTTTTATTATTCAGATTCTGATGAGGATGAAACTGATCTATTTGTACCAACTGCACCAACAACGGAGGATCAAACTTTTAATACTCAAAATTAAGATCTTGGAGCATGCTTCACCATGATGTTTGATGAAGATCTACCTGAACCATCCATTCTAGTCATATCAGAGGATGAAGACCTAATGTTAGAAACATCTTTACATCCTCACTTTGATACTTATGGAGCATGCATTTCACAGATGAAAAATGAAGAATTGAACGAGGAAATTTTAAAATTCATCTGTGTAGAAAAGGTGGAGCAAGAAGCAGAGCAAATGGAGGAGCAAATGTCTGAACTTATTAAAGATCTAGAGCATTCAAAAGAAACATCACTGTTTTAGGGAGTACTAATCAAAGATATCACCCATAAGCTTTATAGAATGGAACTTTCATTCAAAGTCAAGTACCATACGAGACCTCCTGATTTTATTTCTTTCTTTTCAAGAACCACTGCACCAACAAAAATTAAAAAGGTGGCACAAGCACTGAATAAGACATAATATTTTTTGCCCATTTACCGTTGGAAGAGACCCTTCAAAAGCAACACTCACGAGATTTTCTTTAATCGAACATCTAAAACGATGCTGAAACCTCCTTGACAGATAGATTTCAGTCACGTCTGGCTGAAAAAGAAAAATTTAGCGCTAGCAGGGAGGCAACCCATGCAATTTGTTGTAATTTCCGTTTTCATATTTTATGTATACATGTTGTAGAGTTTTTAATTTTGCGTGTTATTTTTGTAGGGAAAAGCACAAACGGAGCATTTTAAGAAAGAAGGAATGGTGTTTGGCAATCACAAAGGATAGAGCTAATTCATTTGTGATGGCGGAGTAAGGAATTAATTCTTGAGACGCATCATTATGAATTTATACTAAGCTAGTGGCGTATTGCGTACACAATTCCGTTGCCTTAATAATTGCTTTGATTTGCTTTTCTGTTTTTATTTCCTTTATTTTCACCGACAAGATCTAAATTTTTTAAATTTTCATGATTTATTTTAACGTTCATCTAATAATTGTCATTTGGCAAGTACTAGTGCTACTATTACTCACCCATTTTCAGGTTCTATAAATTCAGCTCTACATTTCTTTCTTCGACACATTAGATATACATTCAAATAAGAGAAAGAAAATGGAAGCAACTTCATAGCAGCGAGTCAAGTGAATTTGTGTTTTCTGTGGATCCAATTCTGGTAATAAACCAGAATTCATTAAGGCTGCAAAGGAATTGGGGAGAGTCCTAGCAGAGAAAATATGCACCTAGTATATGGCGGTGGCAATCTTGGAATGATGGGAAGCATTTGAAAAGCCATTCAGGAAGGTGGCGGTCATGTTTTGGGAATCATTCCAAAACCTTTGGCAGACTAACAATTAATTGGACCAACAAGTGGAGATGAACTCATTGTATCAGGTATGTCTGAACAAATCCATGAAATGATCAATACTTCGGATGCTTTTATTGCATTACCAGGAGGGCTGGGAACGTTTGAAGAAATGTTCACAGTAGCATCATGGGCGCACTTAAACATTCATCAGAAGCCTATTGGGTTACTTAACATTGAGCATTTCTTCGATTTTCTGTTTGTATTTCTTGCGGAAGCCAAAAGACATGAGTTCGTCACGAAATTTGTTCAAGATATTTTCCTAATTGCTACAAAGGCCGAAGAATTAATTGACCAAATCCTAGCCTTTGAACCAAAACTCGACCCCATTCTTTCCAAGTTGAATTGGTCAGATAGCGATCGTGGTAAGAAGCGTAAATTGGACATAGATCTTAATCGGTAATTTTTCTATATTTCAGCTAACCAGGTACTACCTTCTAAACTTTTCTTTTACTGTTTAAGACATTGGGGATAATGTCTCATTTAGGTTTGGGGGTGGGGATTAGTTAATAGTAACTTGTTTTTATTATGTTATTCTTAGTCCAAAATTTTTCGAAAAATACAAAAAAATTTGAAATTTTTTCAAAAATTACAAAAATATTTTGCGTTTTTGTGTTTTTATTTTGACTAAAAAGGTGAAATTGGTAAGAGATAGATGAGTAAGGAGTTTTCACTCCTAAGACGTATCTCAAACCATTTTTGAAACAAGTTAGTTTTTGTTTATTTCATTTTAAATTATTTATTTTGTAAATTCTCCATAAAACGGACTAAAATAGATCTTCATATGCTCAGTTGGCAGATATTATCAATATGCATAGTAACATACGGACATGAACTGTAATTGAAAAGTTTGGAATGTTCAGTGCTCTAGTTTAATTGGAGGAAGCATCTCAAAAAGTAATGGAGTAAAAAAAAATCTGAGATCCGAGTTATTAAGTCTGTAAGGGTGTTTTAACACCTAGTGCCCTAAAGCCAACTGGTTTGGGAGTCACTGACCCAAAGCTCGCTACATGGATCAAAGATGCTGCAAAATATATATATATCTGAAGTCTGAGTAATTAAGTCCTTAGGGGTGTCTTATCACCTGGTGCCCTAAAGCCAACTAGTTTGGGAGCCACCGACCCAAAGCTCGCTACATAGACAGAAGATATTGTATATAAATAAAAGATAAAATCAAAAAAAAAATCAAAGAAAAAAAATCAGAAAAATCAGAAAAATTATTCCATTGCTATAAAAAGGTGTGAATTCTGATAAAACTTTAGGACAAAAATATTACTCTCTTATCAACTGCACTTATGACTGTTGTGGGAAAAAATGAGTTGTTTAATATTTTGTTGGCTGTGTATATAGAGAATGGTAAATATAATCGGAGAATTCACTTATACAGTAATTTAGAAAGAAAAAAAAACAACTAGTAACTTCCAGTAGAAGTTTCACCTTATTAGTCATTAACTTCTTTATTTTCTTTTCTTTTGTCTTTTTGCTTTTGTGTGCATTAGTTTCACTACCTTTTTACTTTTGTAAAATGTTTGTGGGTATCATTGATGTAAACCCTCACGAGACTACAACTCGTCCACTGGGGACACCTAGGGGTTTAAAGTCTTGTTGCATATGCTAAATGCAATTGTGATCCCTACGAAAGTGGCTTAGTTAAATTTTATTATGTTATTTTATTTTGTGTTTTGCTCGAGGACTAGCAAAATGTTAGGTTTGGGGGTGTGATTAGTGGTAAATCTATCACTAATTCCCACTCATTTAACCTAATATTTTGTATAGTTTCTTGAGTTTTGTGAATATTTTGTAGATAAATAAATTTTCAGGACACTCTGGAGGTGATTTGGGCCAAAACAGTGAAAATTGGACGAAAATGGCATTTTGGTAATTTGTTGCGTCGCGACGCCCAGACCATCAGCGTTGCGATGCCTAACGTGCGCCGGGTCCACGTGTCAGAATCTGAGAAAAATTTGACTTTGCTAACGTGCGCCGTGCCACGTGTCACCATAACAGCGGATCTGCTAACATGCGCCGTGCCACGTGTCATCATCCTACGGTGCCCTTGCCACGTATCACTCCACCTGTCAGCCACATCATCGTCCACATCACTAGTTGACCGAGTTAAACTGCCACGTCATCAGCAACCAATCACAGCGTGCCACGTGTCACAATTCTATGGTGCCGACAGTCACTTTCACCACGTGTCGCCACGTCAGCGCCATGTCAGTGCCACGTCAGCATCAATCATTGACTCACTTATCCCTATCTGACACGTGGCGGATAAGAATCTGAGTCGACCAATCAGAAGCCGCCACGTGTCACAATAATTGAGCTCTCAACCGCCTTGCCACGTGTCGCCTTATCTCCTTATCCAGAATCGCCATGTGTCAAGCTCTCAGCATGCCACGTCAAAAGAAGCTGGCGTAGCGACGCCAAAGGCCTTGGCGTGACGGCCAGAGCCTACCGAGGCCTATAAATTCAGCTCGATGTTTCAGTTTCAAATGTACCATTCTTTCTGAATTCTCTGATGTAAATAGAGAGTTTTCTATCTAGTTTTTTTTAGTTTTTAGTTTTGTAATTAATTTTAATTACGTTCTGTAATAATAGTAATTTACTTTCTTACTTTTTACAGTTTTTACTATTCACCATGAGGAGGTAACTTCCCCAGCTAAGGTGAAAGGTAATTCTTTTACTGTTACTATTTAGATTAATCTCCCTTAAATATAATATATTCACTATTTAAAATATTGACTTAAAAGGGATACCGCTAGATTGGTCGGTTGGTAATTCATTTTAATCTAGTTTAAACCTGACTAATCAAGGATACCGCCAGATTGGTCGGTTGGTAATTAAATTTTCTTACCGCCTATATGGCAGGTTTATTTTGGTTCCGCCTTTATAGCTGGTTGGACTTAATTTGACTTAATCAGGTTACCGCCTATATAGCTGGTTGGTAAAATAATCACAAGTTAATATATTATATTAAGGGAGATATCTAAATAGTAAATAGTAAAAGTTGATCCTTTTACCTTAGCATTTTATTTTATTTTACTTTTCAGTACTTTATGTATTTTACTTTTCAACATTTTTAATTTATGTCTTTTACTTTTAAGTTTTTACTAGCCCTAGTTATGTGTTAGTTACCTGGGGTTGTGATGAATTCTAATATCACTGGTTTATAAGGGGTTATTTTATAGTTTGGGTAATTTAAAGGTTTACTTATTAAGTTTTAAGCTTAATGCTTCTTGTTGTCTGATCACCAATAAGATTGAACTGGTAAATCTAAAATGAACTAGACATAGGGATTTTAGGTTTCAGCCTTAGACTTAATAGCCCACGATCTTCCTTAAGGATAGATAACCCTTTAATAGATTTCCTTACAGCATAGACATATACCTATCGGGCGGGGGTAGCCATAATTGAAACTTAAACTTAATGAATCCAGATAATTTGGTTGATATAGATATATGGTTCAATTAGGTTAAATTGGGTATTTGCGTCTGACCATCGACAGAGGCTTTCGCATAATTTCGTGTTCCAGGTTAGTAAACCGATTTATTACACAAACATAAAATAATCACTTCATCTTTTAAAAGATATTAGAAAGATTCACAACCCTAGATCTTTGTGTCTTTTTCCTTAGTATTTTCTTTTGTCTTTTTATTTATTTATTTATTTAGCAAATCTACAATCAAGCAATCATTCTCTTCTCCCTTAATTAGATATTTGTAAATAAATAGTATCAATAATTAATAACAACAGTAGGAATTAAGTCCTCGTGGGATCGATATTTTTATACTACTTGAACGATACGTGCGCTTGCGTTATACGTGTGTATTTACGCCAGTCAGTACACAACTTTTAGAAATCAGATTTAAAAATAGTTTTCAGAAACCAAAGCTTCAAAAGCAGTTTTCAGAAAGATGAGTTTTATAAAGAGATTTCATACGCAGTTTTCAGAAAAGAGTTTTCATATAAAGTTATTTTTGAAACTTTGGTTTTCAAATTTAAAGCTTTTATATCAGTTTTTCAGTTTTTCATCCACTCACTTAGATCGTTCGACGATCTAACCCACCCATATCCAGTTTTCTATGGTTGCAGGTATTCTGGGAGGACGAGCTCGGGAGGACGGATACTGATGCAGTCCCTAGGGTTGGAGTCCACTAGTTCGAGTCAGTCAAGAGTATAGTAAAGTCATGCATTAGTTAATAGCTTGTATCAATCGTTGTTATAAGTATAAGGGTTCTCAACAAAGTTGTAGGTTGCATTTGTTTTAAGAGTATAATAATAAGTAGTGAGTTATATTTTTATTTTGATGAGTTGGGCTTTGGTCCCATGCATGAGATTGTAAATAGAATGAGATTAGCAGTTGTTAGAAATTCAGAGGATATGGGGTTAGTACGAGTTTATCCCATGCCGGAAACATCTCCCGGATTTGGGGATGTTACAAAGATGGTATCAGAGCATGGTCCAAGGAGTCAGTGACTGGATTTTGTAGAGTGTTGGGGTTTTGTATATGTAGTATGTCTGGGATGCTCCTATGCAAGGAACTACCTCTCCAGTATCCGATCCTCGAGTATATCCTCAGAGTTCTATAGACAGGTTAGTAAGTCTTCCTAGACTAATCGAATAGTATTCCTTACGAGAACAACGATGCTTTAGATCCAAGTTAAGAGTTCTCCTGTAGTTACCCTAGTTTATTACTAGAAGTCCAGAACGAGCTATGAAATTAAACAGTAATGATCTAAGATAAGTTACCCCAGTGAATAGGATAGGAAAGCTATAAGAAAGCAAGAAATAATGTATAAATGTTTAGACAGTCAAAGATGAAGCAAGATAAAGAGATAGAAAGAGATAGTTAAGTTCCAAGAGTACCCACCCAGTAAAATAGAAAGAGTTAGAAAGAGAAGTAAAAGATAAAATGAGGATATCTAAGCAATCAGAAGCAAATGAAGATAGAGGTACGGAAACATATAGATAAGGAAATGCCAAAACCTATAGTAGTAAGAATCAAAGACACAGAGTGAGATAATATGGAAGACACCAGAACTTGGGATAAAGAAATAGAATATAGCAAGTCCGAATAAGAGTAAAATACCGAGTAGACCTAAGTAAGATTCCTTTCCTTCTCAGATATTCTTCCAGTTGATCTAATAACTTTCGAACACTTGACCGGTGTAAACACACACGTATAACGCAAGCGCACGTATCGTTCAAGTAGTATAAAAATATCGATCTCACGAGGACTTAATTCCTACTGTTGTTATTAATTATTGATAATATTTATTTACAGGTATCTAATTATAGGGAGAGGGAATTGATTGCTTTTGGTTGGTTGAATGTGGTTTTGCAAAATAAAATAAAAACAGACTCAAAAGAAAATACTAAGGAAAATAAAATAAAAGACTCAAGGATATAGGGTCGTGACTCCACACAATATTATTATAAAGATGAATTGATTCTCTTATTTATGTGTAATAAATTAATTTGTTAACCTGGAACACGAAAATATGCAAAAGCCTCTGTCGATGGTCAGACGTAAATACCCAGTATAACCCAATTGAACCATATGTCTATGTCAACCAAATTACCTGGATTCATTAAGATTAAGTTCCAATTATGGCTACCCCGCCCGACAGGTATATGTCTATCCTGTAAGGAAATATATTAAAGGGTTATCTATCCTCAAGGAAGATCGTGGGCTATTGAATCTAAGGCTGAAACTTAAAATCCCTATGTCTAGTTCATTTTAAGTTTACCAAATCAATCTTATTGGTGATCAGACAACAAGAAGCATTAAGCTTAAGACTCAATAAACAAACTAAAGAACTACCAATAAAAAGAAAATCAATTATTAAGTGTGGATATTGTGTTTCATCACTTCCCTAGAATAAAAATAAAATACTGGGGTTGGGGATCCACTTTTACTATTTATAAATTAGACATCTCCCTTATTATAATATAAAAATTAATCGTGATATTACCGACCAGCCATAAAGGCGGTATCCTCATTAAATTAGATTTTAATTAAGTCCGACCAGCCATAAAGGCGGTATTATTATTTGTCAATAAACCAACCATATAGGCGGTAATTATCTGTCAGCTAAAGACCGGCCATATAGGCGGTGCCACTTTATGTCAAATAAATAAAACCAGCCATTAAGGCGGTAATCTTTTTAATTTGAATTATAATTTCTATATTATAATTAAGGGATATTAATCTAAATTAAAATAATAAAAGCTTCACCCTTCCCCAGTGGAAAATTAACTACAAAACATAAAAGAAATGAGAAGAAGAAGATCTACTATTATTATTACTACTGAAAATTAAAATACATAAATAAAAATATTATTTATATATATAAAACTAGATGCAATCCTCTAAAAACATGGAAAAGCTCCCAAGGAAAGCACACCAAATGAAGTGAAGATGAGCTGAATTTATAGGCAGTTTCGGCTTCTGGAGTTGCGACGCTGAAGTGCTTGGCGTCGCGACGCCAGCACGTGTTTTCAATCAACGCGGCTTTTGACCACGGGCATTGTCGGTAGAATCTGGTGATGACACGTGTCACACGGCAAAGGTGGTGCAATGAGAAGACGACACGTGGCACACGGTGATTGGCTGAGCTTTCGGTCCAATGATCATCTGACACGTGGCACGCGTTTATGATTGGTCCAATGAGAGATTAACACGTGGAAGCATGTGATTCGCCGGTGATTCGGTCCAATGACAACTCGACACGTGGCACGCGCTTGCTTTGGTCCAATGAGATTTCAACACGTGGCAGACGGCGAATTTTAGCTGATCTTCTGTGATGATAACACGTGTCACGGTGCACGTTAGCATGTCCGCGCACGTTAGACATCGCGATGCGTAGGGTCCTGGCGTCGCGACGCGGCCAAATTACCGAATTGCCCTTTTGTCATTTTTTCTCTATTTTTGCCCCAAATTGCTTCCAATGCTTTCCCAACTTTATTTATCTGCAAAATAACATAAAACACATCAAAACGTTCACAAAACTCAAGAAACTATACAAAATATTAGGTTAAATGAGTGAGAAATAGTGATAGATTTACCACTCATCAACACTTTATATAGATAGCGAGCTCCCCGAATGACTAAGAACAACTATAAGACAAAGATACAACATCTATAGTAGTAAAGAGAATAGAAAGAGCTCGAGTAAGTATTAAAGTGCCTAGTAGACCTAAGATTCCTTCCCTGCTCATAAATTTCTTTCAAATAGATTTGAGACCATCAAGTACCTTATATAGACAGCCAATTTTCCTAGCAACGAGGAATAGACAGAAGGATAAAATGAGCAAGAGATAGAGATTAGCCTAGGGGGTTCCCACAGACGAGAGATGCTAAAAGGACCTAGAAAACTCCAGATTTCCAGACCCAAACATAGGTCCACAAGCAGGCAAATAAAGGACATAAACAAAAATGATTAGTTACATTATCTCAGGCAATCCGATGGAGACAAGATCTTAAGCTATCCAGTTTTTAGCCGCTTAGTCATACCTGTTAAAGAAGCCGTCCTGATAGAGCCTACCTCATACCTAACTTACATGAGAAATAGACCCTACCAGGACATAAAGTACCAGAACAAGGATATTGAGACCTATCAAGGCATTAGATGTTGCCCTAGCCCCTATCAGTATATATATATAGGTGACCGTAAGAAACTCGACGAGAGTTCAGAAATGGAAAGATCTAGGAAGGTAAATTACCCAGAAATGTATTAAGGGAATTTTCAAGGATACAAAGAAGAGAACCCAGTATAGTCCAAAGATCAAGGCATTTCAATACGAGACTTTCTAGATTAGTAGAAGTCCACAGAATAGACCAACTATAGTAAAACCCTCAGATCAGCCCAAGTCGGTAGAAATCCGTGAAGTATATAGGGACAAACTCGAGAAGTTGGAGACACTTGGGAGTGATAAAAGAAATAGTAAGAACAGTAGATTATAGTGTCAAGTTGAAACTTATAGCAAGACTGGAGATTGAAGATCTATGAAGTAATCAGAAGTATCAGTCACCACTAGCATTGGTAGTACAACTGAGAACTAAAAGTCAAGATATAGAAGTTATAAAGAAGACCATGAAAGGTAACAAGGAAATTTGGTACATTCAGGTACATAGTTAACAAGTGAGAAGATAGTACCGTAGAAAATTGATAGTAGTTATGGGACCCCAAGACAAGAAGTAGTCGATCAGGCTCATGTAGAATGAATAATGACCCTTCCTTCCAGAAACCTTAATTCTAGTAGAGCATGCAAACACCTAACCAGACCATTACCGAGCTTAAGTGTAAAGTAGAAATGTGTACTTATAGATCCTTATGGAATGAATATGGTCACTCCTCTACTTAGAGCCTAGTGAAGAGAAAAAGCCAGTAAATGAGAGCAGTTAACAGATAGATAAATTGCGAGATGGCTAGAACTGCCAAATTGATAAGTTCAATGAAATGTAGATAAGAAGCATGAGATAGACTGGTTCGAAGCCATAATCAGTTAAGCTAAGAAGCCTTTAAAGAAGTAAAGGACTTAGAAGTGCAAGGGAAATAGGGAGAATGACTCTTCGGATTAAAGTGAATAACTTATAAAAGTATCATATTATCAAGAAGAAAAGATTAGCCAAATAGTACCACATGAATCAAAGATTTAGTAGGAGATGTCATAAGTAATCAAACATGTAGAGGTTTCAATAAAGTAAAACATTAAGAGTTTAAGAAACTGAGACACGAAAGAAACTCTTATAGCAGAGCAAGTCTCCTAGAAAAGATAGCAAAGAGAGTATAGCAGTACTCAGAGAAAGAAAATAGCGATTTCAGAGGGTTGAGCAATAGAAATTAACAGGAATGAATAAAGAGGTAGTACGAGGAAGTTGTTAGGGAGCATGGCTCTAGAAGGATTTTACAAAAGATGTGGACTGATCGATTGTTGAAAATGATAAGGAGTTAGGTTGAAGAAGGCAAGCCATACAAGTTTTAGCAGTAGTACCCTAGTGTAGGAAAGACATCAGCCATGTATATACGACAATCCTAGACTCATAGACAAAGAATATGTGCCACCAGATCACCATAAGTAGAAAAGCCTCAAGATAAGTTCCCACCCTCCCAACCCCCGTTAAAAAACAACAATAACGAAAATAGACTTTGATGTTCGTCTTAAGATATTCTCAGAACCAAGAGAATACGTAGTTGAAGGAGATAGAAACAGAAACCTTTAGATATAGTATAAGGACAGAATAAAAAAAGAAATAGTTCTAAGTAAGAGTTTTAGAAGACAAATTATCTAGATAAAATGATGAAGAGAGAAAGTTCTAGTCAAGCATTTATGGAAGGCAAAAGAGATAGCCATAGACATAATCAGAGAATTATAGAAGTTGATACCCCTGCGAATAAAAAGACAGAAGCATAGATCACATGAGTTCAGTTATAGGATAAGCCTGATAGAAGGCAAAGACATCAGAAGAAAGGCTAATAATAATTCAGATACTAGATAAACAATAGTATATGTGTATAATGATAAGACAGATTTACAATGGTACTAAGGAATAGTCAGTATAGCAGGCAGTAACCATGCTTGTACCAGCATAGGAACCAAAAGTGTAGAAAAGTACACAATTCTAGCATAAATGCATAAGATCAGACTTACGAGGAGTATTACCACAGGAACTAGCTTAAAGAAATGTTCTAAGTATGGAAGTCGTTGATTAGCAATAAAAGTACATGGTGTTGGATAATATGACCCATAGCGTCACTATTTGTACAGATCACGGTGTTGTTGTACAAATTAACTATGTGACAAAGGAGATTGCACTCTTATCATTTGTGATTAGATCACCTAGATATATAAATGAAGAGAGGTCCATATGATTAGTTCCTGGATTGAGAATGATATGAGACAGTATCAGTCCACGAAGGATTAATCATTAAATATCCCTAGTCGGAGTATTATCGAGACAGGACATCGATAATGCGGAATAGGCTAGTATTGCACTTGTGCGCGTTGTTAGGGCACGACGGCATAGTTCTCATATATTTAAGTATTGGATACTTATGCAAGTGCGATAGGAGGTTGTGTTTCACCGATGGTACGGGAAACAGCTTCGCTCTGGATAGACCCCTCGGAATCCCATTGGTATTATGACTATGTGTCTATGGGAGTCCGACATCAGGGTAGGTGTATTTGGTCTTAACCTGAGACTTGCACCGCTAATGCTTACGACAATCAATATACTTTAGTTGAGGTCGTCTAGGACTCTAACCGATTCTGTGTACGCCAACTGCTGGGTATATTGAGAATCATAGAGTATTGGGTGTGATGTCAAGACGGAAGTATCACTTCAGTCATAGTGGAGATGATGTCACGCAGGATACGGTATTAGTGCTCTTAAGTGTTGCGCAACCATCGGGATATTATGACTAGGTCATGCATATCCGATTATAGAGACTAGTTACCAGACATCCGACATGTGCTTCGGACGGGGTAGACACTTATCCAACCCCAGCCCTAGCACGTGACTATCCGATACTGGGCCGATATACATAATACTTGGTATACTACGCTTGATACAGATCTTAAATATTCATAGATGGATATGTCAGGAGAATTGGGTAGACTTGGTGCTTTGCTAGAAGCCAACCTTGTCTTGTAAATCGGTAGAACGTAGTACTTGGTACGTACGTGATTCGGATACTCCGACGACCGTATTTACTGCCGAATTATCCGGGGATCTCATGGGTCGCTTCCCAAAGATTCACCGATGACGTATGACTCGCACTTTTATTAATCTGGGATTAATATGATGAGAGAGAAAATTAATCTGGGATTAATTACAGAGATATTTTATCTGGGATAAAATATCAATTTAAAGAGAGAGAGAAAATGATTAATTTGGAATTAATCGATTAATTAATATATTTGATATATTAAATGAAATTGGATTTCGACGCGGAATTAAAATTAGATTTTAATCCGGGCGAGCGAATTAATTTAGAATTAATTCGTTAGCGACGTGAATAGTGATTTCGCTAGGCGTAATCATTTAATTACGACGCGACGGAAAATTCGTTAATTTGGAATTAGCGAAACCGAGCCCGAGAATATTTACGAGCGCATTCGCATTTCGAATTCGAGCGCGGCTCGTCAAATCAAGCGTCAAATCGCTAGTCGCATCTAGCGTCACATCAAGCGTCAAATCATGTCACTTTGAGTGATGTGACAATTGATTAGATTGATTGATTGAAATGACTTGATGTGAGTGGTTGGAAATCAACTTTTTGAAAGTTGAAAGACATATATTGTTTTATATCTTCCTTTGACTTTTTGAAAGACAAAAGAAGTGTATATGCTTTATTATTTGGAGAAAATATATAAGCAAAGATATACAATATTTCCAACACACTTTTTACTTCTCTCTCTCACCATTTCTCCTTCCTCTCTCACGCATTTTCTGGTTTCAAAACAGGCAGTGAACTGCCGAATTTAACAAAGGAAAATGGAGGGAAGCAAGTGCGTTTTGTGGCAAAACAAGAGTGCTAGCACACTCCGGGATCAATGCGAAGGTGATAGGGAAGTCCACCCATGAGCCGCGATTCAAACGATGAAGCTTGGAGCTTCAAATCTTGAAGACAATGGGCGAAATTCACTATTCACAGCAGCCCACTGCCTTGCAAAAGTGAGCAGAATTTCGAATTTTGTTGCCCAAATCATCGCTCAACCGCTCGATGTAAGTATTCCGCACTTCCGTCGTTGTATTCACTTATGATTCATGCTTGAGTTTTGATCTTGGGACCTTTAAAAACTCCAACACATGGACATCTTAGTTATAAGTTAAGTGGTCTTAAACCCATAAGTAGATATATATTTGAAAACTCGAAGAGTGAAACTCACAAGTAAACGAAGACTTAGTAAGGAGAAAAGAGAAAGATCAAATAATCAGCTAAGATTTAGAGCCAATAAGATATGTAGAAAAATATATCTTAAGTGGTTACGTAATGAAGGAAGTAATAAGGTCAAAATAGGACTAAGATAAGATGGACGACATGTCATGAACATAGTAAAATTTTGGAATCGATAATTCATGTGGATTGTTGAAATAAGGAAAGTCGAATATAATTGGAGGTATAGAAATAAGATTTCATTGACACGTAAAATAGTGTTAGTAGGACAAGAGTTTTCCAAAAGTTTTAAACCCAGAGGGAAAATAAATATCTCCGCGGTAGAAATGGAGGTAAAGAATATAAGTATAGCAGAATTACAAGATATTCTCGAACCAAGACAAACCCGCGAGTTAGACACCAGAAATGATTCGAGGACGAATCCTATTTAAGGGGGGGAGAAACTATAATGACCGGGGATTTTAACTACTGTTTCCCTATGAGATGAGTGTGACAAAATTTAAACAATGTTTGAAAATATATGCTCTCATGAGATGACTATTGGTATATTTTTCGAGAATCCGTTATTAGATGTTACGATGTTCCAATCCGAACAGCCCATGGTATTTGGGCCGTACCTTTTTCATATGAGCTTTGATTTTTATGAATGTTATATCGTCAGAAAGCTGAGATCAAGATCTATGACTTTCGTATTGAATATTTTTTCACATTCGGACCAGAAGTGAGTCGAAAATGCAGATCACAAATTTGGATGAATAGTGTCACGGACCTATATAGAATAATCTCAAAATTTGCCCACATTTCTACACTTTTCTACATGTTTCCAAATATCAAATGAGCCCTAGTATATAAGGAGGTTACTATTCCAAGTTTCAAAAATTAAGAAAGAATGAAGAAAATAAGAATGAAAAACGTGAGGGAGAGAAGAAGGAGAAAGGAAGAAGAAAGAATAAGGGCAATGGGTGATGTTCATTCATCAAGCAAGATGGAAAAAGAAAAAGAAAGAAAGAAACAACCATGAAGGATGAAGAAGATCCAACAAAAAATGAGGTCAGGAAACTTAACCCAAAGTTTTGGAAATTGATGTTTTGATGATTTAATGGATTAGGGATATGGTTAAGTTAAAGTAATTGATCTTTATATGCTTTAGTAATAAGAAATTGTTGATTGTGAGAATTCCCCAAATTTGTAAGTTTTGAGTGTGGGTGAAATTGATTGAATTTTGGATGTGAATCATTGTTGGGAATGATGATATTTTGGATTTATGTGGGATGTTTGGGGATGTGTTGGCCATAATAGGGTATGAGAGGATGAAGAGAAGGCCTAAATTTTGGCCTTGCGTCGCGACACAGAATTCTCTGTGTGGCGACGCGTTCTGGGAATTTTGCGAGGAAGGCCTCTGGTTTGTTACGCATCGCGACGTGAAAGGTTTATGCATCGCGACAAGCACGGAAAAAGGTTGGACACGCCTCTGGACGATGCGCATCACGACGCACATTCCCTTGCATTGCGACGCGTGGCACATAATTGCCCAGAATCAGTTTTAAACCACCCCAGTTTCACCCTACCATGTTAGAGACCCTCCTTAGGGTCTCGTATCAGTTCGTATGAGCACATTACATCTTAGTACACGTATGATATTGTTGGAAATGGTGATCGAGCACCATTTAATTTTTGTATGAATATTTATTATTTATGCAATGTAATGTAATATTTTCTTTATCATGATTATTTATTTATTTGTTTGGTAATTTCTTACTTTTATTTATATATTGTAAATCTAAGTGTTAGATTACTCTAAGAGTTAGAGATTTCGAGTTTCACTCGGAACCTTATATGAAATTAGTAAAGACCCGAGAGTTACAATATATGGTGATATAGTTGTAAGTGTTGCAAATGATGTTGAGAAATATCACGCATTCTCTCGAATATAAATTATTCCTGGTCTAGATATATTGACATGGTTCGGTCATTATATTGGTAAGACTAGTGCATTGTCTATATATGTAATGGACATATGGTTTGTCTTAACAGACTGTGAGCTTAGTGGAAGTTCGTATAGAAATGCAGATATTCATTAGTGGAATGAATATCGAACAAACTCATAAAATATGACTAATAGATATTCCATAAAACTGTCAATAGTTATCTTTTCGAGTTGAGTAGTTATTGTGGTCCTTTGACTTGAGACACCACGGTGGTCTTTTGAGTGATCATCTATGCCTGATACCATGCATGTCAGAGACCTTTTATGGTCTGACCTCTGGATGACTGTTAGGTATAGACCGATGCTCACAAGGATCGGTGTGTGTTAATATGAGAATTCGTCAGTCCATATGGTTGGATTATGTTTCCAGAATTTTTTCAGAGTATATTCCGGAAATCTTTTGGCCAAAAGTTTGTTGAAGAAATTATTTCTTTAACATTATAAATAATATTGAAAAGAGTTTTGCATATATTATTTATTAATGGAATATGATTGTGAAAAGTTTTTTAATATTGAGTAGATAAGGTTTTGACAGTAAAACTATAACCTTACTCAATTGGAGACGGTTATGACGAAGGGATTATACATTAACGTTTTAACCTCGACTTGTATGGTTCGACGTGTCGTGTTTTTTTTAGTCATGATTTGTAGGTGGGCAGGCCTTCATGAATATGTGTACGAATATATGAGATATATATGTATATATATAAGTAACAACTGAACATTAGCCTAGAGTGTTCCATTATATTAAGTTTACTCGTTGAGCACTAGGGCGACTTTTCGTCAAATGTTGACAAAGTATTTTTTTTTTTTGGGTTTTAAGGATTAAATTATTTGATCCGATAATTCATGAGATGAATTAAATTAATTAATTTTATATCAAGAGTTGATATAAGTTTATTGAATAATAGATGTAAATTTGATTTACATTAAATTAGTAATTAATTAGTAAATTAATTTAATTGTTAAATTAATGTACAAAATTAATTACTTGGTTTATACAAATAAAGCTTTTAATTAATTAAAGTAACTAAGTTAATACAATTGAATATTTTTAGTTAAAGTAACTAAAATCATTTGATTGTGACTAAGTTGACTTTGTGGTGAGATTAATTTTTTAACCTTGGTTAAGTTAATTTTTTGAAATATGTGGTGTACGGAAAAGATTCCCTTAAACCATGGTTTGTTTAAATGGCTATGGTTTGGTTTTGTTTTTGTTTAATTAATCTTAATAAAAATAAAATTATAAAAATAAAAAATTTCCTTACCCCTTATGATTTGCTTACTGCCGAAAACAAAGAAAAAAGAACAAGCTCCACCCCTCTGTTTTGCTGCCTGCCGAATAAGAAGGAAAAACAACACGAATCTTTTTTTATTTTTTGGTTTTGGCTCTAAAAATTCAAGCCTTAAATCCCACCAAAGATTACCCAAACATATTTTCAAGTCCATGGAATTAATCCTTAAGAGTTGAAGGTTAATTTGTGTTCTTGAAGCTTTGATTTTCCTAGGTTTTAAGAGTTAAATTTGGGAAAATCTTGTTGCCATTCTTGAGTGATCAAACCACATTTTGATCACCAAGACTTGTTCTTCAAGAAGCTCAATTTGGTGGAGGAAGAATAAATTTCAAAGAATCAAGAGCTTGGAGGAATTGGGGATTTTGGATGCAAAGCTTCAACAATTGGCAAGGGTTGAAAGAAATTGTTGGTAAATTTAATTTGTAAATTTATTGTTGTTTTGTTGATGATTTTTGTTGAGAAAAAATTGTTGTGGAAGTGTTGAATAATTAGAAGCATGTATGTGAGGAAAATGAAGCATTAAAGTGTATGAAAAATTAGTATATAATTGATATATTAATTTTGTATGCTTGGATTATTTTTTCAAGTGTTGGAAAATAATTTTGATGCTTGATTTAAATTTGTCAAGTTGATAAATTTGTTAAAGTGTTAGGAATTTTTATTTGAGCTTATATACGTTAATTTGATGTATGAAAAAAGTTTATATATGATGATATATATTTTTAATACATTGGAATAATTTAAGTTTGTAAAAAAAAAAAAAATAAATAAATAAATTTATTCGCTCGGGATTTGATCTCGGGCGGGTTCCGCTGCGGACGGCATTGCTGTTCCTCACTCAACAAGTGGTATCAGAGCGATACATGCCTTTAATTATTCATGTTCCTTACAATTTTTCTTAATTGTATAAAATGCCCATGCATACATTTAATAGTAGATTACATGTTTAGGTATTTTATTGTACATGTATACATTCAAATATTTGTATGAATTTGAGCTTGTTGAAATGTCTACACTAGATCTAAGTGTCATTAATTTTGTGTGAAAATATGACATGGTCCGGCTTGTCTATACAGTATTAGTTAAACCATTATGATTTTTCCCAATATTGCTAAAGCATGAGGGATTGGTTGTAATGTTTTGTTCTAATCCGGTTAAGAATGAGATGAGTCGAATTTAAGAGAAAGTATTATCCAATATTGCTAAAGCGTGAGGTTAATATTAATATCCTACTTTCGACGATAGACAAATTGATCTAAAAATTGAACTATCCAATATTGCTAAAGCGTGAGGATGAGATTCGATTTATGACCGATTGTAAGAGTTGCATGAGATGCAATTGACAATAGTTGTCTACCTTCTCGAATTTACAAAGGTCAATATTGCTAAAGCGTGAGATTTGTGTGAATGTCAAGAAGGATCTACTTTGCATTGTGAGATTTAAGAGTTAAATTTTTGTATTCTTGTTTGTATGGATTATAAAGAATATGTAAGACAATGCGAGGGCACATTATAGAAAAAGTAAATCCATATTCTATTTAGTGTTTTATCATGATATTTAAATATTAATTTTCCGCTTTATTTTATTTTTCCTTGTATAGACAGAATGTCTGTTTCGAACCCGCTTTCGCGTATACTTGATACACATAAGCTCCAGGGTGCTGTTAATTATAATGTTTGGCTCATGAATCTCTGAATTCTCTGTCAAGCGGGGCAACTAGAATATGTTCTAGATCGCCCAATGCCTGCAAGCGTTTCAGATGATGCTTTAGATGAGGAACATGAGACGTTCAAAAGATGGAAGGATGATGATCGGAAAGTCCGGTCATACATCTTGGGATCTATGGTGTCGGAACTACATAGGAAGTATATGTTGATGCCTGATTCCGGATCCATCTTGTTGCATATGAATGAACTATTCAGTGATCGACCACAGGTAGAGATGTATAGGGTGGCTGTCGAGCTTTTTCATACTTTCCTCCTAGAGGGAAAACCTGTTAGCCCACATATGATGAAGCTAATAGATTGTATCAAAGAGCTTGAAATGATGGATATTCCTATTGAAAACCGCCTCGGGAATAGTGTGATTCTCGCATCTCTTCCTAAGTCTTTCAAGGACTTTATCGTTAACTTTAACATGCATAATATGCTTCCCACCTATTCTGAGTTGCACAATATGTTTTTGATGGCTCAAGATGACATGAATAAGAATAGTTCTACTTTCATGGTCACTGGTGCTTCTTCTTCTGGACCTTCTCAGGCTTCTCAAAAGCCGACTGGGAAGAAACAAAAAAAAAGTCAAAGGTAAAGGTCCAAAGGTTGCTTCCACAGGGGTTTCTAAGCCAAATGTGTAGACAGATGTTGCAAAAGGAAAATGTTTCTACTGCGACATGCTTGGACACTGGAAACGCAATTGTCCAAAGTATTTAGCTTCTTTGAAGAAAGCTCCCTCAGGTATTTGTTTTCCTATTATTGACATTACACTTGCTTTTGATTCTAGTTCGACTTGGGTGTTAGACACTGCTTGTCCTTCTCATATCTGCAATTCGTTGTAGGATCTGAGGGAAACTAGAAGTTTGAAGTAGGGAATAGAGATTCTCTACAAGTTGAAGCAGTAGGAATTTTGTTTTTGAAACTCTTTGATGAATGTAATATTAAACTTAATAACTGTTATTTTGTGCCGACTATGATACGACAAATCATCTCACTTCTTGTACTTGACAGTGAAGGATTTCATGTAAATATTAAAGATGGTCTTTTGGATTTATATGATAATATAAATGTTTTGCTTGTTTCATGTCCCATGGTTGATGGTCATTACATTCTTACCAAAAATCGTGATGTCTTTAATATAGAGAAATCTGAAAGGAAAAGATCGGAGGAAATAAATAACACAGAACTTTGGCATATGAGATTAGGTCATATAGGCATAAAATGCCTAACCAAACTAGTTAAGGATGGTGTGATATCGGATCTAACCATAGAACCTTTACCAGTTTGTGAATATTGTATTTAAGGTAAAATGACCAAATCTTCATATAGTGGTGTTGGACACCGTGCTAATGATTTATTGGAACTTGTGCATTCTGATGTATGTGGTCCTATAAATCATGCTGCCATTGGTGGTTTTCAATACTTTGTAACTTCTATCGATGATTTGTCACGATATGGTTATGTGTTTTTTATGAAACATAAATCGGAAACTTTTGAAAAGTTCAAAGAATACCGATTTGAAATAGAGAAACAAACCGGAAAACTCTTGAGTGTCTTCGATCAAATCGGGGCGGTGAGTACATGAGTAGTGAGTTCGTGAGTTATTTAAAAGAGAATGGGATTCTCGCTCAGTGTGCTCCTCCAGGCACTCCTCAACACAATGGTGTTTCGGAGAGGAGGAATCAAACTTTATTAGATATGGTTCGATCGATGATGAGTTTTACTAATCTACCAATATACTTGTGGGGCCATGCTCTAGACACTGCCGCTCATCTTCTGAACAAAGCTCCATCGAAAACCATTCCGACTACTCCGTATGAGTTATGGACTGGAAGGAAACTGAGTCTTAAGTATGTTAAGATTTGGGGTTGTCCTACCTATGTAAGAGTTGCACAGTGGGATAAACTTGCACCTAGAGTGTACAAGTATCGATTCATTGGATATCCTTAAAATTCCATGGGATATCAGTTCTATGATCCCGAGAACCGAAATGTGTTTGTTGTCTGAAATGCAACTTTCTTAGAAACACAATTTGTGTTAGAAAGTGCAGATCATAGAATGATTGATCTTGATGAAGTCAATCAAAGTAACATTGAATCGAAGACAGAACCAGAAGTTCAGGAAGATGAGATACCTTTGACACAACCACCTCGTAGGTCACAAAGGATATCGAGACCCCCTGTTAGGTACAGGACGACATCTGACGATGCCCTCGATGTTTTCTTTATAGAAGAAAAGGATCATTTAACCTACAAAGAGGCGATGTTAGACATCGATGCGGAGAAATGGCTGGAAGCTATGAAATCCGAGATTGCCTCAATGCATGATAACCAAGTCTGGGACTTGGTTCCGCTTCCCGACAGAATTATTCCTATCGGTTGTAAATGGGTTTACAAGAGGAAGCGGGGGCCCGATGGAAAGGTTGAAACCTTTAAGGCTCGACTAGTAGAAAAATGATATACTCAGAAATCATGTATTGATTATGAGGAAACCTTTTCTCCTGTAGCCATGCTTAAGTCAATCAGGATTTTATTAGCTATTGCTGCACATTATGATTATGAAATTTGGCATATGGATATGAAAACGGCTTTTCTAAATGGAAATCTTGAGGAAGATATCCATATGGAACAACCCGAGGGATTCGCATTCGCCAAAGATCCTAATCTGGTGTGTAAGCTTAAAAGTGTGTAAGCTTAAAAAGTCTATTTATGGACTTAAACAAGCTTCCCGTAGTTGGAACCTTCATTTTGATGATATGATCAGATCGTCTGGTTTCATTAAAAACGAAGAGGAATCCTGTGTCTATAAAAAGGTAAGTGGGAGCATGGTAGTCTTCTCAGTGCTTTATGTTGATGATATACTTATTATCGGAAACAATATAGGTATGTTACAATCTGTCAAAGCCTATTTAAGTAAGAATTTCTCCATGAAGGATTTGGGAGAGGCCTCTTATATACTAGGTATAAAGCTTTATAGAGATAAAGCGATGAGGTTGATAGGACTCTCTCAGTCCAAGTACATTGATTTGATCCTAGAAATGTACAAATTTGTTGACTGTAAGACAGTCAATGTACCTTTTAAACATGGTATTCATCTGCCTAAGAAAATGTGTCCTAAGACATATGATGAAAGGGCTAAAATGGTTAGCCAGCCTTATGCTTCCGCTGTTGGTAGCATAATGTATGACATGTTATGTACTAGACCTGATATCAGCAAGACTATAAGTGTTACAAGTCTTTATCAGTCTGATTTGGGTCAGGACCATTGGATGGCTGTGAAACATATCCTGAAATACCTTAAGGGTACAAAGGATAAGTTTCTCATTTATGGAGAAAATGACTTACAGTTGAGAGGTTACACGGATTCAGATTTTCAATCTGATCCAGATGATAGAAAGTCTACATCTGTGTTTGTGTTTTCTCTCAATGGCGGTGCCATTAGTTGGAAGAGCACCAAGCAGAGTTTGACTGCTGATTCCACCACCGAGGCAGAATACATTGCTGCTTCAGAAGCCGCAAAGGAAGCTGTCTAGATCAAAAAGTTTGTTACGGAGCTTGGAGTAGTCCCATCTATAGTAGATCTTATTCCGTTATACTGTGAAAACAATGGTGTGATAGCTCAAGCCAATGAACCTTGCGCTCATCAGAAATCTAAGCATGTGGAACGAAAGTATCACATAATTAGAGAAATTTTGGCTAGAGGTGACATTATAGTTTGTAAAGTACGAACTGAAGAAAATATAGCGGACCCACTGACTAAAGCCTTAACTCCCAAGTTGTTTGAGAAACACGTGGAGTCTATGGGTATTAGATACTATCGTGAATGGCACTAGATCAGGTGGGAGTGTTGGAAATGGAGATCGAGCACCATTCACTTTTTGTATGAATATTTATTATTTATGCAATGTAATATTTTCTTTATCAAGATTATTTATTTATTTGTATTTTAATTTCTTACTTTTATTTATATATTGTAAATCTAAGTGTTAGATTACTCTAAGAGTTAGAGATTTCGAGTTTCACTCGGAACCTTATATGAAATTAGTAAAGACTCGAGAGTTACAATATATGGTGATATAGTTGTAAGAGTTACAAATGGTGTTGAGAAATATCAGCATTCTCTCGAATATAAATTATTCTTGGTCTAGATATATTGACATGGGTCGGTCATTATATTGGTAAGACTAGTGCATTGTCTATATATGTAATGGACATATGGTTTGTCTCAACAGACTGTAAGCTTAGTGGAAGTTCGTAAAGAAATGCAGATATTCATTAGTGGAATGAATATCGAACAAACTCATAAAAGATGACTAATAGATATTCCATAAAACTGTCAATAGTTGTCTTTTCGAGTTGAGTAGTTATTGTGGTCATTTGACTTGAGACACCACGGTGGTCTTATGAGTGATCCTCTGTGCCTGATACCTGTTGGGAAGCAGCCGTGAGTGCGCAGCGGAAAATTAAAAATTATGATGCCGTTATCCGTTTGCCCAAGACCCATTTTTTTTATTATTCTACAAGCCTAGGCATGTTACTATATATTCTAAGCATAAAAACAAATAAAACATGCAAGGAACATAAACCTAAACATGCTAACTATCATAAGAACTCTAATTAAAATAAAGAAAGAAAAAGACTTATTTGAACCGAAGACTCCTCCAGTCCTCCCTCCAATCTACAAGCTTTTCTCGAACTCAGCAAGCTCTTCCATGTTCCAAAGAGCCACCCAAGTGTGTGGCCTCCAAAGGTACACACACCAAAGCCAAAACTCAACGGCAAGACTACGCCTTGAGTGCACAGGAATTTTGCCCTTCGGCTAGCCTAGGCAAATTCCTCAAAACTTTTAACTTGAGATTCCTCTAGTCAATTAGACTTAAGGATCCTCAAAATCAGTGGCTTACTCTTAAACTTTAGAGTTGCTCACTTATATAAAACCAAGATATGAAAGGTTTTGGTGTTAAAATTTTGTAAATAATTCTTTGGGTTTATATAGGTACTCCAAAGACAACAAAATTAATTAAGAATCCGATGTGGGATAAATGCTAATTAAATCTTAGCCATTGGATCTTAATATAGTGGTTTAATGAGATTATAAAACCCTAATAAGAGTTTGGGCCGAATTGGAATTCAAAACAAATAAAAAAAATAAACACATATTTTATTTATTTATTTATTTTCTTATGCATTTTTCCAATTCCCAAAGTTCCCCTATCCTCATTCACCAATCCATAAGCCACTTTTGAACCTCATAAATGATATGTTCAATAATTAAACACATTGAACCATTTATAAACAATTCCTACAGCAATCATATATGATGTTAAAAATTTGTATTGTGCAATGTTAACCATTGATTTCGACTTTGTTGTGTGTGACCTTTTGGGATCCCCTCAAGTTGGACATGAAATGAATCGTGATAATTTAATCGAACATAAATTATCCTCCGATCAGATGGTCATTCGATTTCAATGACCAAGGTTGACATCTAGCAACATGACAATGCCCCCAAATGAGAAAGAAAGATATATACCCATTCTGTATGCGATTTACATATGATACGGTCCCTCGCCTCACTGTATCCCCACCGTTTGACCTAGGGTATGGAAAGTGTCTACCCATATAGTCAAATGTATGATGTTGATAGTGTCATGAATCGTCCTAACCCAAGAATCTCACATGATTCTTCCGTTGCGGCCACAGTCTCAAGCACTGATCACACATATCAACCCGCGAACTGGAATACTACTCTTATAAGAAAATATTATCCGAGAGAGTGGTGATTCTCTATTGTATCTTTACAAACTTCATGTGTTTCAACAAATGACCCAATCATACCCTTATGACCGGATCTTTTGAACCGGGGAAGGAGAATGTCAAAGTCATTTGATCCACACATAAGATTGTAAAGACCTCAAGTCTAAGGACTAGTCATACAATCGATACATGAAAGTTCTCACAAACACATGGGATAAACACTCCATGCGAAAACTTTCGGCGGTCAGTTCGATGGACATGAGCAACTCATGCATCCATGTGATACACCAAGCGGACGGATCTCCGCTAGTAGCCTATGAGATCGGCTACCCCACTTAAGGGCGGATGATATCATCATGCTAGTCTCTCCGCTTTGTGAACGCCCAGATTATTCACAAAGCTATGACTAGGAATGTTTGAGAGTAATGATTCTCATAAGGCGTGGAAGCCATCATCTTATTACTCCAAGGGCTTTATTACAGTGTTTGATGATTCATATAATTTATGTAAGACACGTATAATAAAGATTGTCATTTTATTAATTAATGAAAATATTGCAAATACATGTACATACAGACCCGGCCACGGTTCCGGTTCGGAACCGGAACCGAACCAGAACCGAACCGGTTGGAACCGGAAGGTTCCGGTTCCAACCGGTTCCGGTTCCGGTTCTGGTTCCAGAACCTAGCCGGAATGGGACCGGTTCGGTTGGGGTTCCACCCCAACTCGAACTGGTCCGAACCGGTGAAACCATACGGTTCCACCGGTTCGGACAGTTCCAACCGGAACCGAACGGTTCCGGTTGGAACCGTACGGTTCCAACAGGAACCCTACGGCACCCAACGGCTACTAGCCGTTGGGGGCCTAATTCCCCCAACGGCTAGTGCCTTTGGGGGATGCAAGGAGCCATTTGGCTCCCTGCCAAAAAAAAAATTAAAAAAATTAAAAAAATATATTTTTATTATATAAAATAAAAATTACTAATGTACCCCTAAATTTAGGGGCATTTTTGGTATCAAAAAATTCTAAAATTCTATAAATATGATTCATTTTTCATAATTTCATCACACCAAATTCTCAACTCTCTCATTTTCTATAAATCTCTTATTCGTAATTATTCAATTTTCTTATTTTTCTTCCTAATTTCTCAAACGAAAAATGGCAAGCTCATCTGAGAACATTATGTCAAATATGCCAACCCAAGAGAGCGGCCCTAGTGTCAGTGCACAATCACGGAGAAGAGAAGTTAAGGCTCGGTCCTCGGATATTTTCAAAATTCATTTTACTTTGGAACGCCTAGAAGATGGTTCACAACGAGCAATTTGCAACTATTTTGGGGTTATCTATAAATTTTCAGGTGGATACGGCAATATGATCAAGCACATGGAAAAACATCATCCGGTTGAATTTGGCATTGATACGACGCAGACTCAAATGGCCAGGTATGCATCATCTAGTAGAGGTACGAGTAGTGTTGATTTATTTAAATATTCTGATGCAAAAAATAGAGAAGAATTTGCGAAATTAACTTGTATGGCACATCTTTCTTTAAGTTTTGGTGAAAAACTTCATTTTACTAATTACGTGCATAATGCTTTAAACCTGCTGCATGTAGAATGTCTCGAAACACAACAAAACGTCATATTTTCAAATTATATAAAGATGGTAAAATTATTTTAAATGAAATATTTAAAGAGATGAAAGGTCGTATTTCTATATGTTCTGATATTTGGAGTGACCATTGGCAAACACACTTATACATGGGTGTGACTTGTCATTGGATTGATGCATCATTTACCATGCAAAAAAAGACTTATTGCATTTAGAGTTTTTGATGACCCACATACTGCACAAAATATTTATAGAATGATGAAGGTAATTTTTGATGAATATGGTTTAGTAGAAAAAATTTTAACAATTGGATTTGATAATGCATCTGCAAATACTTCATCCATTAATGATTTAAAATCCTTATGTGAACCAAATTTAGGGGGTCGATTTTTTCATATTCGTTGTACATGTCATGTCCTAAACTTATGTGTGCAAGACGGTTTAAAATTATTATCTCATTTCCTTGATCCAATTAAAATGGCACTTAATTGTATTTGGTCATATTCTCAAGTTAGGAGAGAATGGACCAAGTTTTGTAAAATAAATGGTATTAAACCGATTAAATTTTCTAGAGATGTTCCAACACGTTGGAATTCTACTTATTTTCTTTTATGTCAAGCATTTCAATACAAAGATGCATTATGTAGTTTTTTTTCTCAACATGTTCAAAATATCACACTTTATCCTAGTCAATGGGATATTTGTGAAATTTTTTTAGATATTTTAAGAGTTTTTAATGATGCTACTTTAGTTTTTAGCGGTGTTTATTATCCTACATCACATTTATTTCTTCTTGAGAGTTTGAATATTGTTGGCACTCTCGATGAGCATATTGACAGTGACGACCCTAATGATCTTGTTTTGCTCGAAGCCATTACTGTTATGAAGGTAAAATGGTTGCATTATTTTAGAGAAATTCCTTTACTTTATCTTATTGCTGCTGTTTTTTATCCTAGATTTAAATTAGAAGGTTTGAATGGTGGTTTACAAGCTTACTATGGTTATTTAGGAATATTAGATGACATTGATATTACGAGCATAATGACGAAATTAAGAAGTGATTTAATTATTTTATTTAATGATTATATTGTAAGATATAACTTAGGAACATTAGGTCAATCTAGTAGTAGCGAACCGGTAATTCAAACAAGACTTAGCGCAGGGGATCGTTGGTTATTGCAACGAAATAAAAAATCTAGGGATACGACAACTAATAATCCTGAATTAGATAATTATTTATCTACAAATTTTGAGTTTTCTAATGAAAGTTTATGCAGTAAAAATTTTAAAATCCTTGAATGGTGGAACCGGCATCAAAATATATATCATGTTTTATCTATTATTGCTAAAGAGATCTTGGCTGCACCTATTTCCACCGTTGCGGTTGAGCAAGCCTTCAGCTTGGGAGGTAATATATTGGAAGCTAGGCGATCTTCATTACATCCAAGCACTCTAGGAGCAACAACTTGTGTGGATGATTGGACTCGAGCTGATCTGAGACAACAAGAAGATGCCCCCGATGATTGTGAAGATTTGTTCGATAATGCTTCTGCAACAAGTGCAAGCGGAACCAGAGCCGAAGGATCAACTGATAATGATGATTGATAATTGTAAAATTATAATTTACAAAGGGGATATGTCTAAAAGACTAAAACTTGTAATGGAACTACGTGAGCTTTGATTCCTCTCACCCTTGGAGGATACGTAGGCAACTTAAATTTTTAAAAATTTAAGCTCAAGCTCTTCAATGTAATAATTTTTTTATTTATAAATTTAATCTCATTTTTTTATTTTAATTAATTAAAAAAAAAAAGAACCGAACCGAACCGGAACCGAACGGTTCGGTTCCGGTTCGGTTTTAGGTTCCGGTTCCACACTTGTGGAACCGGAAACCGGCCGGTTCGGTTCGGTTCTGAACCGGAACCGAACCGCCGGCCGGGTCTATGTACATATAGCCCATCCACAAGTTGGATATAGGGCATATCCCTAACAATCTCCCACTTGCACTATAGCCAACTAGTATGAATCTTGACACCATACTCTTGGGTGTGCCTATCATGCTTTTGTTGAGTCAGTCCTTTAGTCAGAGAATCTGCAATATTATCTTCTGTGGGTATTTTCTCTATAATAACTTCTTTTCTCTCAACAATCTCCATGATGAGATGAAATCGCCTGAGTACTTGTTTGGATTTCTGGTGGGACCTTGGTTCCAATGATTGAGCAATGACACCCGTGTTGTCACAGTACATCGTGACACCAATCTTTATCGCGGGAAGCACTTCCAGCTCCGTGATGAACTTCTTTATCCAGACTGCTTCTTTAGCTGCCTCAGATGCTGCAATATACTCGACTTCAGTGGTGGAGTCTGTTGTAGTTGACTGCTTTGAGCTTTTCCAACTGACAACTCCACCATTCATAGTAAACAGATATTCTATTTGTGATCTGTTGTCATCCCTATCGGTCTGAAAGCTCGCATCACAGTAACCAATGACTTTCATCTCAGAACAATCTCCGTATTTCAAGAACACATCCTTATTTCTTCTCAGATACTTGAGGATTGTTTTGACAGCTGCCCAGTGTTGCTCACCAGGATTTGCCTGATACCTGCTCGTTATGCTAAGAGCATAAGAGACATCAAGTCTTGTATATAGTATGGCGTACATGATAGATCCTATTGCTGAAGCATAAGGGATCATACTCATACGCTCTCTATCTGAAGGAGTATGTGGACATTGCTCCTTAGATAATTTGATTCCATGACAAGTAGGTAAATTACCTCTTTTGGAATCTTCCATTTTGAATCTTTTCAAAAATTTATCTATGTACGTAGATTGAGAAAGTCCTAACAACCTCTTAGATCTATTACGGTAGATCTAAATGCCGAGGATGTGTTGGACAGTTATGACCCATAGTGTCACTATTTGTACAGATCATGGTGTTGTTGTACAAATTAACTATGTGACAAAGGTGTTAGACAGTAATGACCCATAGCGTCACTATTTTGTAATGATATTGTATTATTGTACAAATTAACTATGTAGTAATGAAATTGCCTTTTACCGTTTTGTAATTTAATTACTTTGATATATAAATGGTAAAAGTCCCTATGATTAGTTCCGGATTGTGATGATATGAGACAGTATCAATCCATAAAGGTTTAATCATTAAATATCCCTAGTCGTAGTATTATCGAGATTGGACATCGATAATGCGGAATAGACTAGTACTGCACTTGTGCATGTTGTGAGGGCACAACGGCATAGTTCTCATATATTTAAGTATTGGATACTTATGCAAATGCGGTAGGAGGTTGTGTTTTACCGCTGGTACGGAAAACAGCTTCGCTCTGGATAGACCCCGCGGAGTCCATTGGTAGTATGTCTGCGTGTCTATGGGAGTCCGCTTCAGGGTAGGTGCATATGATCTTAACCTGAGATTTGCATCGCTAGTACTTACGACAATCGGTAAAATTTAGGTTTGGTGGTCCAGGGCTTTAACGGGTTCTGTGTATACCTCTTCTGGGTTTATCGAGAATCGTAGTGTACTGGGTGTGATGTCAAGATGGAAGTATCACTTCAGACATATGGAGATGATGATCGCGAGGGATACAGAACTAGTACTCTATAATGGTTGCAACCATCGGGATAATATGACTAGGTCAGGATTATCCGATTCAAAGAGACTGGTTGCTTGATGTCCGATATGTGTATCGTACGGGGCAGACACATCTCCAGCCCCAGGCCTTACATGTGATCATCCGATACTGGTTCGATATACACTATACTACGGTATACTACGCCTGTTATAGATCTAATATTCCAGTAAGAATATTTCTAGAGAATTGGGTAGGCATGGCGTTTTGCTAGAAGCTAACCTTGTCTTGTAAATCGGTAAAAACGTAGTACTTGGTACGTACGTGTTCGAATAGTTCGACAACCGGATTTACTGCCAACATATCTAGAGGTCTCTTGGGTCGCTTCCCGAAGATTCACCAATGACGTATGATTCAAACTCGATTAATCTTGGATTAATTACGGAGAGACTTTATCTTGGATAAAGTACTATATAAAGAGAGAGAACGATTAATTTAGAATTAATCGTAAAATTATTATATTCGATATAATAATCGGAATTCGATTTCGACGCGAAATTAAAATTAGATTTTAATTCGGGCAAACGAGTTAATTTAGAATTAATTCGTTAGCGACGTAAATAATAATTTCGCTAGGCGCAATTATTTATTTAAATTCGATTTAATTAACGTCGCGACGTAAGTTCGATATTTCGGAAATATCGGATCCGAACGCGTGAGTGCACGTGGGCCCACTTTCATTTGGAAACGTGTGGGGCCCACATGACACATGGCATTATTTACATTATTTAATTGATTGATGTAATGCATGAAGATAGTGTACAAAGCACTCAAGGGTATTGCATGGAAATTGAGTGTTAGACACTCTAAGCCTTTGCATGGTTTGTGTCATAAATATATTATTATTTAATAATTATTATGACATAAATATAAATTGATTTTTGAGACAAAAAATCTGATCTTCTTCCTCTCTCAAATTACCGAAACAGTAAGCCCTAAAAGCTCTCTCCAATTCTTCATTTGTTTTGTGGCAAGACAAGAAGAAAGTGTGCTTGTTTGGAACTCTAACACACAACTTTGGCTAGCAACATCAAGGGATCATACAAGGTGTTATGGGAAACTCATCTTAGAGCTTGGAAAGATCAATTAAAGCTTGGAGCTTCTCTTTTCTGCTTGGCCGAATTCTTCACTGCACAAAGGAGCAACATTTGTTTCATCAAACGCATCCACATTCCATTTTTGTGAGTATTGTTTCCGCCATACTTCAATATAGTTCATTCTTGTATGTATTTTGCTTGTTTTTGATCTTGGGACATGGTTATTAGATTTCCAACAATGGTATCATTGAGCCTAAAAAAGCATGCAAATATATTAGGATGTTATTTGGGGAAAATTGTTTGAAGCATGATTTGATGAGTTTGCTTGATTAAATATGCTTAGATGTATGTTAAATAGATTATACATCATCAATTTCATGGAAAATAAATTGGATTAATTTTTCCAACCCAAATGAGGCTTGGCCGAATACATGCAAGCATGTGGACTAGATGATTTTTTAATTTTAAGACATTGGATGACTTGAAATAATATGGAGATGATCATTTGTAACTTGATTGGATTGAAAACGAAATCGGAACCATATTAATCACCTTGGCCGAATGCTTGATGATGATTATGGACTTGATTTTTTGATTAAATAATGTTGGACATGTATTTAAGATAAAAATATGATTAATAGATTAATTTGATATTTTGGGAATATTGATTTAAAGGATTAATCATGTAAATACACTTTAATTAATTAAGTTATAAAATTTGGAATTTTAAAATTTAGTTAATTGGGCTTAAATTGAATTGGGCCTAAAACTATTATATTTGGTCATAAATGGGCTTGGTTGGGCCAAGTAGATTTGGACCATTTGGATTGGATCCAAAATGGGCCTAAATCACACCATTTAAGTCCAAATGTAATAAATGGGCTTTTATGTTTAATTGGGCCTTATGGGCTTGATATTGGTTTTATGGCAAATGAGGGTGATTCCTTATTGGGCTTGGAAATTGGGTTTGACCCACATTGACCAAGGCCCAAGCCTAATGAAATCAATAGAAAGCCCATCGGACTTTAATTAAACGGACATTAGATGTTAGTTGGGCTTTGAGACCCAATAGTACTAGATTTGGAATCTAAGTTATAAAAGCACAATAAAAGTGTAAATATTTAATTTAGAATTAAATAAAAGGATTAGTATTGAATACGACTTAAATTGGATTTAACGAGTAGTTCGATATAATTCGTGAATTCATACCATATGTATTTATTCTCAAAACGAGTTGGACTCGCGCAAATGCAAACAATTGTTTGAACATTGTATTGTCACCTAATTAAAGACTAATTAATTGGATTTGATTGGTTGTATAACATGCCTTGAATGAATGAATGAATGTGAATGTGTTGTATGAATAGTGCATATCGGATGGATATTAGAAGGGAAGGGTAATTTTAGAAATTATTGTAAATTTGGAATTTATAAATTGGACCTGCGTGTCCAGCCTTATCTCTTTATCTCTTTGTATTCTCTTCTCACCTAATTCCCCTCAATGTAAATGAGGTTTCTCTTATTGTATTATGTAATTGGGTAGAAGTAGAATAGTGCTAGCGGGGAGAGGAAAGGGAGTGATTTGTTCTAGGAACAAGTTGTTTATATATCCATCCGCATATCACTATTACTTTACTTTACACGCTTTATGATGTTTTAGAAGCATGCTTAAGGGTGTATGATGATGAGACCTAACAAAGATAAATTAATTGGTTGCCAATTACGCGAAAAATCCCTCAAACAATATTAAGCGATTTTCCTTCCATTGAATGATTCTTTCTCAAGATCCGAAATTGGCATTGGTTTGTTGGCCAAAGTCAAGACCTTTGTCAATTGAGGATGTGTTTGAATCATGAGAGTTTTGTTCCACATCGGTGTCCTGTCCAAGTTGTGATTTGTTGGCCAAAGTCAAGATCACTTCTTGTCCATCGACATTGATTACGAAACTTTCCTTGTCAATGGGTCCCGCTTAACTGGAATCATTAGGTTTGTTGTGCCAAAGCCAAGGCTTAGTTGATTCAGAGGAAATGGTTAGGAAAATGTATTGGATATATTGACGTATGTATTAGATATATATGTTTCGGACTTGGATGTCCACCTACCGGATCTAGGAATTGGATGGGATCCAATTGATCTTCGAGATCTACCTAGTTAAATATCATACAACTTGTTGGCCAAAGTCAAGGTTGTGTGTTATTTAACGGGATCCTAGCCCACTAGGAAATTGGATTTCCCGAGTACTCAACAGAGGGTTAGAGACTTGTAGAAAATAGTGGGAGGCTAGTATTGAGTTTGCAATTTCATTCAGATACTTAGCTTTATGCGCTTACAAAATTTATTTCGTCAATTTTTAACATTAGTTGGACTAATAAAATGTTATTTTTCTTGTAACAGTTTGACTGTACCCATTTTATCGTTAACTAGATAGTTGGACTATCGTAGTTAAGATGGCAAGCAAGGTAAATGTCCGAGACATCATCATGGGTGACAATGTCTTTAAGGGGACAAACTTCGCTGATTAGGAAATGAACCTAAGGATAGTCCTTGGGGGGAGAGGATACTGTATACGATACAAAGACCTCTCGGCCTAAGCCTACTGACTGAGCACTTGAGCTGGAGTTATGGAAAACTCACAGTGATGATTGTGACACGCGCTCAGTCGATCATGCTTGCTTCAATGACTCAACACTTTCGTCGCCAAAATAGGGACTTGGATCCTTATAATATGATGGCAAGATTGCAAGATCTTCACCGCACTAATAAGCGGATGGCGAGGTATGAGTTAGTGAAGAAAATCTTTCGCTCCCGTATGACTGATGATAGTTCTGTTGAGGTCCATGGGACTCAAATGATAGCCGATATTGATGAACTGGCTAATATGGGTATAGTCTTGGAGTCTGAGCTGGCTATAGATGTACTTCTACAGTCACTACCCGATACTTGGAAACAGATTGTCATCAACTACAAACTGATGAATTCGGATGACACTATTGGAGAGTTATTGTCGATTCTCAATGAGTCAGAGAAAGAACTTCTGAAAGGCAACAAGCGCGAGGCGCACTTTGCAACAACATCTCAAACGCCGAAAGCTGGGCTCAAGGCAACTGGGGGTGTTAAGAAGAAAAAGCATAAGAACAAAGGCAAGGCCAAGTCAACAAAGGCTTCTGGGAAGCCAAGGGACAAGTCTCAAGATGTTTGCCTGAAATGCGGCAAGAGAGGTCACTGGAAGCGTGACTGCCGCATGAACAAGGGACATAAGGAGGACATACAGGCGGGCAAGGCTCCGGCCTCAGGTATGTTTGTTATTGAGATAAATATGACTACTTCCAGTCTTAATAAAAATTGGATTTTTGATTCTGGCTGTGGTTCTCATATTTGTACTGATGTGCAGGATCTGCATGATAGCAGGAGACTGGCTTCGGGGGAGGTAGATCTACGAGTTGGAAATGGAACTTCTGTTGCTGTTTTGGCCGTAGGCACTTTTGTTTTGGAACTGCCCTCGGGGCATGTACTTAAACTAAATGACTGTTATTTTGTTCCTAGTTTAACTAGGAATATTATTTCTGTATCTTTGTTAACCCAGTATGGGTACACTTTTGTATTTAAAAACACCAGGTGTTATTTATATAAAAATGATGCAGAAATTTGCAGTGCTGATGCAAATAATGGTCTTTATATTTTGAATATAAATGCATCTCCAAAATGTAAAATAACAAACAAAAGGCTCAAAATGAGTGATCCAAAGGAAGAAACTTATTTGTGGCATTGTCGTCTGGGACACATCAACAAGACTCGCATATCCACACTTTCGAAGAGTGGGTACTTGGACGGATTTGATCCAAATTCATATGACGTCTGCGAATCCTGTTTATTAGGCAAAATGCCTAAATCACCTTTTAGTGGTAAAGGTGAACGCGCCACTGAACTGTTAGCCCTCGTTCATAGTGACGTTTGTGGGCCCATGTCTAGCCAGGCTAGAGGTGGATATCGATACTTCGTAACCTTTACGGATGATGCATCACGTTATGGTTATGTGTATCTAATGATGCACAAGTCGGAAACTTTTGAGAAATTCAAAGAGTTTCGACACGAAGTTGAAAAACAAACAGGCAAGAGTATTAAAACATTACGGTCGGACCGTGGTGGCGAATACTTAAGTAATGAGTTTCAAGATTACTTGAAAGAATATGGTATTCTTTCACAATGGACTCCTCCTGGAACACCACAATTAAATGGTGTGTCTGAACGGAGAAACCGTACCTTGCTTGACATGGTAAGGTCGATGATGAGTCGCACTGAGCTGCCTATATCCTTCTGGGGACATGCATTAGAAAGTACAATTCTTATTTTGAATAGGGTTCCGTCAAAGTCTGTTGAACAGACTCCGTATGAGATATGGACAGGAAAGAAACCAGGTTTCTCATTCCTGAAGATTTGGGGTTGCTGGGCATACGTCAAACGTTTGGAAGGTACCAAACTTGAACCCAAATCAGATAAATGCCTATTTGTTGGATATCCTAAGGAAACCAAAGGATATTACTTCTATAACCAAAAGAGAACAAAGTATTTGTTGCTCTACATGCGGTTTTCCTTGAGAAGGAATTCCTAAATGCAGTGTTTAGTGGGAGGTAGAACTCGATGAAAGTCGTAGTGATACTGTTCCTGGCAATGAATCGAGAACGGAACATGAACAGTCCATCCAGGATGTGACTGAACCACAATCTTCAATTACACAAGGACTGCGTAGGTCGGAGAGAGTCAGGGTAATACCTGAGAGGTATGGATTTCTGATCTCACCTCATGTAGATATTAATCTTATTGAGGATACTGAACCGGCTACGTATGAGAAGCGATACAAGGTATCGAATCCACTTTATGGCAAGAGGCCATGAAGGCCGAAATGGATTCCATGTATACCAACCAAGTTTGGACACTGGTTGATGCACCAGAAGGCGTAAAGCCTATTGGATGCAAATGGGTCTTCAAGAAGAAGACAGACATGGATGGCAACATACAAACGTACAAAGCTAGGCTTGTAGCGAAGGGGTATCGTCAACAACTTGGAGTTGATTATGACGAAACTTTCTCACCCGTTGCCATGATTAAATCCATTCGGATAATGCTTGCGATAGGTGCATATTACGATTACGAAATATGGTAGATGGACGTTAAAACCGCTTTCCTTAACGGAAACCTGTTGGAGGATGTTTATATGCAACAACCTGACGGTTTTATCGCACCAAGACTTGCAAACAAGGTTTGTAAGTTAAATCGGTCCATTTATGGACTGAAGCAAGCATCGAGGTTATGGAACCAACGTTTTGATGAGGTCATAAAAGAATATGATTTCATTCAAAACGTAGATGATCCTTGTGTATATAAGAAGGTTAGTGGGAGTGCACTGACTTTTATTGTCCTTTATGTCGACGATGTATTGCTTATAGGCAATGACATTCCCATGTTAACGTCGGTGAAAGCTTGGCTTTCATTGAAATTCTCCATGAAAGATCTGGGAGAAGCAGCTTTTATTCTAGGAATAAAGATCTACCGGGATAGATCTAGAAGGCTACTTGGACTCTCCCAGAGTACATATATTGATAAAGTGTTGAAGAGATTCAACATGGATCAGTCCAAGAAGGGACTGTTGCCAACATCACATGGCGTCTTTCTATCTAGGGACATGTGTCCTAAAACACAAGATAAGAGAGACAACATGAGTCGGACTCCGTTCGCCTCGGCAGTCGGATCGATCATGTATGCCATGATATGTACACGACCTGATGTGTCCTATGCTTTGAGCATGTGCAGTCGATATCAGGCCGATCCAGAACAGGATCACTGGATGGCGGTTAAGAATATCCTTAGGTATCTTAAAAGAACTAAGGATGTTTTCTTAATCTATGGAGATGGAGAACTTGAGGTATCTGGGTATACCGATGCAAGTTTCCAAACCGACAGAGACGACTTCAAGTCGCAAACCGGGTACATATTTTGCTTGAATAACGGAGCAGTGAGCTGGAAATCTTCCAAGCAAGATACTGTTGTGCCGATTCAGCAACTGAAGCGGAGTACATAGATGCAGCTGAAGCAGCAAAAGAGGCAGTTTGGATCCGTAAATTCCTAATTGGATTAGGAGTAGTTCCGTTAGCAGCTGAGCCCGTTCCATTGTATTGTGACAATAGCGGGGCTATAGCAGGCTAAGGAACCAAGGTCTCATCAACGATCACAAAATGTTCTTCGACGATTCCATCTGATTCGAGATCATACATCGTGGCGATGTGAAGATCGAGAAGATCGCATCAGAGGATAATATTGCAGATCCGCTGACGAAGGCTATTCCTCGGGAAAAGTTTGAGCGACATGTACATAGTTCAGGTATTAGATGCTTGAGTGACTGGCTATAGGCCAAGTGGGAGATTGTTAGACAGTAATGACCCATAGAGTCACTATTTTGTAAATGATATTGTATTATTGTACAAAATTAACTATGTAGTAATGAAATTGCCTTTTACCGTTTTGTAATTAATTACTTTGATATATAAATGGTAAAGTCCCTATGATTAGTTTCGGATTGTGATGATATGAGACAGTATCAATCCATAAAGGTTTAATCATTAAATATCCCTAGTCGTAGTATTATCGAGATTGGACATCGATAATGCGGAATAGACTAGTACTGCACTTGTGCATGTTGTGAGGGCACAACGGCATAGTTCTCATATATTTAAGTATTGGATACTTATGCAAATGCGGTAGGAGGTTGTGTTTTACCGATGGTACGGAAAACAGCTTCGCTCTGGATAGACCCCGCGGAGTCCCATTGGTAGTATGTCTGCGTGTCTATGGGAGTCCGCTTCAGGGTAGGTGCATATGATCTTAACCTGAGATTTGCATCGCTAGTACTTATGACAATCGTAAATTTAGGTTTGGTGGTCCAGGGCTTTAACGGGTTCTGTGTATACCTCTTCTGGGTTTATCGAGAATCGTAGTGTACTGGGTGTGATGTCAAGATGGAAGTATCACTTCAGACATATGGAGATGATGATCGCGAGGGATACAGAACTAGTACTCTATAATGGTTGCAACCATCGGGATAATATGACTAGGTCAGGATTATCCGATTCAAGAGACTGGTTGCTTGATGTCCGATATGTGTATCGTACGGGGCAGACACATCTCCAGCCCCAGGCCTTACATGTGATCATCCGATACTGGTTCGATATACACTATATTATGGTATACTACGCCTGTTATAGATCTAATATTCCAGTAAGAATATTTCTAGAGAATTGGGTAGGCATGGCGTTTTGCTAGAAGCTAACCTTGTCTTGTAAATCGGTAAAAACGTAGTACTTGGTACGTACGTGTTCGAATAGTTCGACAACCGGATTTACTGCCAACATATCTAGAGGTCTCTTGGGTCGCTTCCCGAAGATTCACCAATGACGTATGATTCAAACTCGATTAATCTTGGATTAATTACGGAGAGACTTTATCTTGGATAAAGTACTATATAAAGAGAGAGAACGATTAATTTAGAATTAATCGTAAAATTATTATATTCGATATAATAATCGGAATATAATTTTCGACGCGAAATTAAAATTAGATTTTAATTCGGGCAAACGAGTTAATTTAGAATTAATTCGTTAGCGACGTAAATAATAATTTCGCTAGGCGCAATTATTTATTTAAATTCGATTTAATTAACGTCGCGACGTAAGTTCGATATTTCGGAAATATCGGATCCGAACGCGTGAGTGCACGGGGGCCCACTTTCATTTGGAAACGTGTGGGGCCCACATGACACATGGCATTATTTACATTATTTAATTGATTGATGTAATGCATGAAGATAGTGTACAAAGCACTCAAGGGATTGCATGGAAATTGAGTGTTAGACACTCTAAGCCTTTGCATGGTTTGTGTCATAAATATATTATTTTTAATAATTATTATGACATAAATATAAATTGATTTTTGAGACAAAAAAATCAGATCTTCTTCCTCTCTCAAATTACCGAAACAGTAAGCCCTAAAAGCTCTCTCCAATTCTTCATTTGTTTTGTGGCAAGACAAGAAGAAAGTGTGCTTGTTTGGAACTCTAACACACAACTTTGGCTAGCAACATCAAGGGATCATACAAGGTGTTATGGGAAACTCATCTTAGAGCTTGGAAGGATCAATTAAAGCTTGGAGCTTCTCTTTTCTGCTTGGCCGAATTCTTCACTGCACAAAGGAGCAACATTTGTTTCATCAAACGCATCCACATTCCATTTTTGTGAGTATTGTTTCCGCCATACTTCAATATAGTTCATTCTTGTATGTATTTTGCTTGTTTTTGATCTTGGGACATGGTTATTAGATTTCCAACAAAAGGAAATTGCTCTTTCATCATTTGTGATTAGATCACCAAGATATATAAATGATGAAAGGTCCTTATGATTAGTTCCTAGATTGAGATGATATGAGACAGTATCAATCCATGAAGGTTTAATCATTAAATATCCATAGTCAGAGTATTATCGAGATTGGACATCGATAATGCGAAAAAGACTAGTATTACACTTGTGCGCGTTGTGAGGGCATAACGGCATAGTTCTCATATATTTGGGTATAGGATACTCATGCAAGTGTAATAGGAGGTTGTGTTTACCGATGGTACGGGAAACAGCTTCCCTCTGGATAGACCCCTTGGAATTCCATTGGTAGTATGACTATGTGTTTATGGAAGTCCGAATCAGGGTAGGTGTATTTGGTCTTAACCTAAGACTTGCACCGCTAATACTTGCGACAATCAATATACTTTGGTTTTGGTCGTCCAGGGCTTTAACAGGTTCTGTGTACGCCTCTGCTGGGTATATTGAGAATCGTAGTGTGTTGGGTGTGATGTCGAGATGGAAGTATCACTCCAGTCATAGTGGAGATGATGGTCATGTAGGATACGGAACTTGTTCTCTTATATGCTGCAGCTATCAGGATATTATGACTAGGTCATGTATATCCGATTATAGAGACTAGTTACCAGAGATCCGATATGTGCTTCGTACGGGGCAGACACAATTCCATCCCCAGGCCTAGCATGTGACATCTGATACTGTATCGAAATACGCAATACTACATATACTACGCCTGATATAGATCACTTATTCCTGTAAGGATATTTCTGGAGAATTGGGTAGGCATGGAGTTTTGCTAGAAGCCAACCTTGTCTTGTAAATCGGTAAAAATGTAGTACTAGGTACGTACGTGTTCGGATAGTCCGACGACCAAATTTACTGCCAACATATCCGGAGATCTCATGGGTCGCTTCCCGAAGATTCACCGATGACGTATGACTCACACTTTATTAATCTGGGATTAATTAGGTGAGAGAGAAAATTAATCTGGGATTAATTAATGAGATATTTTATCTGGGATAACATATTATATAAAGAGAGAAAACGATTAATTTGGAATTAATCGATAAAATAATATATTCGATATATTATACGAAATTGGATTTCGACACGGAATTGAAATTAGATTTTAATTCGGGCGAACGAGTTAATTTAGAATTAATTCGTTAGAGATGTGAATAGTGACTTTTCTAGGCATAATTATTTAATTACGTCGCAACGGAAAATTCGTTAATTTGGAATTAGCGAACCCGAGCCCTGGAGTGTTTGCGGGCGCACTCGCATTTCGAATTCAAGTGCGGCCCACAAGTCACATCAAGCGTCAAATCACTAGTCAATCAATTGATGTCACAACTTGTCACTTGATTGTGTGAATAGTGATGGAAGTTGTTGGAGTTGTTGGATGGCTTAAAGCCTTTGACTTTTGTAAAGCCAAAAATTTGGTAATTGAATTTTGAATTCAATATTTGTGTATTAGATACACATTTTACCCAACCACCAACACTTAACAAACAACTCACACTTCTCTCTCCCTAACACACACATTCGGCCAAGGGCCTTATTTTGCATCTCCCTCATTCAGCTATTGTGGCCATTTTTCTTATCTCCTAACCGTGAGCCTAGGGTTCATTATCTTGATGATTTTTTTACAAAATCAAGAGAGCTAGCACTCTAATGGAGTCATCCAAGGTGATAGGGAAACCCACTTTTGAGCTTGGAATCACCATTTGAGAAGCTTGGAGCTTGGAGCATCAATGGAGCACACTTGAAGGTGATGACTGAAAATTGGAGGAGCCAAAAACTGCACTACCGTGAGCTTCCAAGGAGGGTAGAAAAGTTTTTTTCTTCGACGTATCGCTCAACCGCTCAATGTAAGTATTCCGCAACTTCCTTATTGTATTCACATGTATGTTTCATCGCTTTAAATCGATCCTCGGGACCGTAGAAACCCCAACAGTGGTATCAGAGCGGTTTGAGCATGAAATTTGAATTTAGGGTTAAAATTGGGTAAATTGATTTGAGCATGTTTGAGTGAAATTCGATGTTTGAGTATGCTTAAATTATGATAACATGGTTGTAGGCACTGCATTTTTGCACATAAGTCCCTATGATGAGTCTCATTTGGAGACACTACCTTTTAAGTCACAGAGGTCACGGGAAGCGGACATCAGAAGGGGGAATTCATAATAAACAAGGTTCACAGTTTTCTTTCGTGCTGCGTTCGTGTATACGTTCGAACGGAAAACATATTGCAGGCGTTCGTGCCGCATTCGAGGAAGCGTTCGAACGGTGTCGTTAATTCTGGTTTTGCTGCTAGCCTCACATCAAGCCCAATTCGCCCAAACCTTGGCCCACACGCCCAAGCCCACTTAAAACACATATTTAACACATGGTGAAATCAAAACAAATGTAAAAATCACATACCAAATTAAAAAGATGTCATGCCTAATTAAAATCAATCAACCAATTATATTCCCAATCAAATATATATTATTCCTAACTTAAAATATTGTATTCCTAAACCAAGCCAATCAAATATTCAACCTTCCTAATCAAAACCAAATCAAATCCCTTTCCTTGTCCAACACCAAATCAAATCCTCCCTTTAATGCCAAATCCCTTCCTTGTGAGAAAAGGTGAAGCCCTAGCTCTCTTCTATATAAACATGCACTAACCTAGCCACCTCCTCTCTCCACTCTCTCTAGTGCACGCCCATTACAACAAAAGAAGCAAAGAATTTCCAACCCTTTTCCCCTAGCTCATTCACACAAACAACACACACAACAACCCTTCCCTCACCAAATTAACGAGAACAACACACAGCAGCCCCTAACCCTTGAAATCAGCCCCTGACAGCACCGAAACTACCCCTGAAATCAGTCCCAAACAGCAGCCCAATACCTCCCCAAACACACCAAAACAGTAGCCTAAAAACACCAAAAGAGCACCCAAAACCGTCCACCAAGAACACCAAAACAGTCCACCAAGACCATCAAAACAGTCCACCAAGAACATCAAAACAGTCCACAAACAGTAAGTAAAAAATACAGAGGAAACAGCAGCGAAACCACAAGGAAACAGCAGCAAAACGGAGTCAAAAGCAGCAGTAAAAGACGGGGAGTGACGACTCAAAACAGTAAGACAACGAACGAGAACAGTGAACCAGTGAACCGAAAGAGTTACGGAGCATCCACCCTTCCGACGATCGTGTACCGTACATCCGAGAGGTGATTTAAAAGGTTAGACCTGAGGGCACTTTTTCATTAGTTTATATTCATTTTTTTTATTATTGAATTCTATTCGCATAAGAGTCGTTTATGGATGCATGTTGTGGCTTGAATGAAATGGAAGAGTGTCGTCTCTTGTGGTATATAGGATGGAAACCCAGACGTAAATTCCGTAGCCGAATCCGAATGGACGGTAGTGCGGTCTGTACTTGGGATACAACTCCACGTACCACTTGAGTAAACGGCACATTCTCTTGTTTTGTGTTGCTTTGGTTTATTTATTTCTCGTCACTTGAATTTTGTATGTTGCTTAGTCCTGCATGATTCAATCGAGCACATGGGCTTAGTAAGTGGAATGAAAGATCCCCTATGGGGAGGGGTTAAAGCCCTTTACCACGATGCTTTGTCGCTCCGGTTGATGTGTGTCCGGTTGAATGCAAGATCCGTTCAATCGGGCATACTTAGTTTGATGTGATTCTCTTTATGTTTTTTATGCATGGTTCAATCAAGCGCATGGGCTTAGTAAGTGGAATGAAAGATCCCCTATGGGGAGGGGTTAAAGCCCTTTACCACGATGCTTTGCCGCGCCGGTTGATGTGTGTCCGGTTGAATGCAAGATACGCTCAATCGGGCATACTTAGTTTGATGTGATTGTCTTTATGTTTTTATGCATGGTTCAATCAAACGCATGGGCTTAGTAAGTGGAATGAAATATCCCCTATGGGGAGGGGTTAAAGCCCTTTACCATGATGCTTTGTCGCGCCGGTTGATGTGTGTCCGGTTGAATGCAAGATACGCTCAATCGAGCATACTTAGTTTGATGTGATTGTCTTTATGTTTTTATGCATGGTTCAATCAAGCGCATGGGCTTAGTAAGTGGAATGAAAGATCCCCTATGGGGAGGGGTTAAAGCCCTTTACCACGATGCTTTGTCGTGCCTCGCATTGTACTATTTATGTATTGCGTCCCATTTCATGCATCAGGTCTGTTCCCGTTCGAACGCGTTTACGAACGCAACTCGAACGCGCATGTATTTTTCCTTATCATGCATCAGGTCTTATTTCTGTTCGAACGCGTTCACAAATGCCATACTTACGTGAGCATTCTGTTTCATTTCCGTTCGAACGCGTTCACAAACGCCATACGAACGTGAGCATTCTGTTTCATTTCTGTTCGAACGCGTTTACGAACGCTACTCGAACGAGAACCTTCTGTTTACCGTTCCAACGCGTCTACGAATGCTGCACGAACGCACACGGTAAACAGATCCTCTTGTATCACATTACGACATGTCCATCTTAGCATATAGTTACCCCTTTTTTTACGTTATGCATTTGTATTACCTCTCTAGTTGTCTATTTCTGTTATGCGCTTAAATATATTTTCTTAATATGCATGCTAGTAAGAATGCTATTTGTTTGCGCTTCTGTGTCCACCAATGCGTTCATTAACTTATATGCTTGCCGTGTGATAATCCTTATGTATGTAAATTGAGACGTAGATTACATGCAAATAGGCTATATGCAAATTCGAATATGTGTTACATATAAATTTAGATGAACTTGTTGATGTATGTATGTGAATGTAGAAGCATGATATTCTTAGAAATAAGTGTTACTTAAGCCTGATTAAATTATTATATAAATCTTTTCATTACAAGTGGCATAAGTAAGGGACCATTCCGAACCCAACGGTTTGAGGTCTTCCCTTGCGAGGGGTGAGTGCGGCCTTAAATCTCATTTTCCCGGTTCACACCGGGTGGCGACTCCATGTTATTTCGTACTTCCCAAACTAGGCCGCGAGCCTAGGACAGCATGCGTCACCCAGTTTCTGTGTTCCCACAGTCTGGCGACTCCACTGGGGATAGAGAATCGGCCCCGAAATATTGTCTTGTGATGTTTGGATTTATGTTTTAATTGACCGTGCCTATAGTGGATAAAGTGAGGGTTTAATCAAAGGCATTCTAAGGCTAGGTAATGGTTTGGTGTCTTCCTTCACTCACTACCTTTCTAGAAGGAAAAGCTGTGAAGGCACCTAGATAGCCATCTACTCGTAGCCTTTTGTGATGGACTAATTTGAAGGACTCGTTGTTTATTCCTGACACCAAGCGATAAGAGCCTAAGAGGCTTGGGTATTTAAGTGAGCCTCGCTCCACCTTCCCTCTGGGGAATCAACAACGGGAAATCCATTTGACAGTCCGTCACACATCATAGCTCATTGGCATGTACCTTAGTGTATGAAAAAGGGTGCGCTCACTTGGTTGATCGAACCCTTGAGTGGGGAGACCTAGTTGTGGGCCATCCTTCGCCGGTGAGAGCCTTTGTATATACTCTTGCTAACCCACCCATAGACCGGGTTGGCTAAAGTAACAATTATTTCCTTGAATATGTGCTTGTGGACCATCCTCATTTGGATGCAGTTGGACTATTGTAAGAAATGCGGACTTGCTGGGCCATTTAAACTGGGGCGAGTTCATACCTTATGACTATTAGGCCCAAAGCTTCTGAAATATTGATGGGCCATTCTGTAGAAATTATTAAGTTATGTTTGCATTATCTTTGTTTTATGCTTGCGTTTGGGAACATCGTCGTTTGGATCCATTTGGACCATTTATCATGGGATATGGGCTTGTTGGGCCATTTAAACTGGGACAAGAACGTATTTCATGACGATTGGGCCAAAGGCTTCTAAGTGTTGATGGGCCACTTTGTGCTTGTGTTTAGGAACATTATCATTTGGATACGGTTGGACTTCTTGCCATGAGATGTGAACTTGTAGGGCCATTTAAACTGGGACGAGTTCACTCCTATGACAGTTAGCCCAAAAGCTTCTAAAATGATGATGGGCCGATTTGTGTGAGAATTTTAATGAGTTGATATATTCCTTGTATCATATGCACCCCATGCATACATACATCATGTTAACCCTTGTGTTCTAAAAGCCATCATAGATTCCCGTTGGGTTAGGGAAAAGGGAAGACTCATCAAAATATTGGGAACAGACATGAGTGAATCAGATATTGAGGTATCCCGTATGGATCAGTTGGAAAACGGTCTCGCCAAGGTCACTGAACAGTTGCAAGCCTTGACTACTGCCATGACAAATATGGTTGTGCCCCGTACTGGGGGAAACTCTGAGAATGTAAGACGTGAGGAGACTCCGAATGGGTTGGGGGATGACATCCCCGCTTTTGATGATGATATGGCTGATTATGCCACTGGGAGAACAGTTGGGTCTCAAGCAGAATTGCAGAAACTTTGTGACCAGGTAGAGTCTGTTACCCTTAAGATGAAGGGTAAGGACGAAGACTTACTAGACTATGAGGCGATGACCTTTGAAGAACAGCTACCAGCTCAGTTCAGAATGCCGGATATGGCTAAGTTCAATGGAAATGGGGACCCGAGGGTCCATCTCCGGCAATATGTTGCGGTAATGAGTTCGGTGGGCCTGACGCAGCGCCAAGCTCAGAAAATGTTTGGGATGTCACTCGTGGGGGCACCCGTAGTTTGGTACCACAGCCTTGAGAAAAAGGTTAAGGAAGATTGGAAGGAACTGGCTGATGCCTTCCTAAAGCAGTATGTTACGGACCTGGAGATTGATTTGTCACTCCGAGATCTGGAGAACACTAAGCAGAAGCCAGATGAGAGCTTCAAAGAGTATCTGGATCGCTGGAGAAGCCAGCTTTTGAAAATGCAGACTCGACCTTCAGAGAATGACCAGGTTAAAATGATCATCAAGGGCACTAAGCCCTCGATCTATGGCAAGTTGAGGAGGATGACTTCAAAGATGGTGGATTTCCAACAGTTGAGGGAAACTGTCATGGATATTGAGGAAGAAGAGGCTGAAAACAGAAAGTTTTATGGCCAGAATAGAAGAACTTTTGGGGGGCATTCAGAGAGCAAGCCCGCTACTGCCGAGGTTACTGCCATCAGGGACCGGCAATTCTCCAACCTTGGTAGACCTTTGTCGAAGGTATTTGAAAAGTTACAGGGACAAGGACTATTGAAACCCTTAGAAGGCAAACCACTTCCACACCCCCCACCACCGCACATAAATGTGAACCTTTATTGTCACTTCCACCAACTACATGGCCACGACACTAACAACTGCACCCGCCTCAGGCTTAAAATTCAAGATCTCATAGATTCCCACAAAATACCCGACCCTGAAAAAGAACAACCCAATACACACAGAAACCCTCTACCAAACTACCATTATGTTCCACCACCCACCTACATGATCAACTCCGGATTGCCCGAAACTTTTTTCCTCCAAACCCTCAACCACCAAACTTCTTACATGGATGACAGTGAAAAACCAAAGGCCAAAAAAAAAAAAAAAAAAAAAGAAGGCAGTACTGCAGATGATGGAGCTGTCCCTCCTAGTCTATTTGATCCAGCTTTTTTTTCTTTAATAAAGACATTAATTTTGTTTACTTGTTCGAATATTTTCCTCAACGATAATAAAGACGTTTATTTCGTTCACTTGCCTAAGCCTTTTCCTGCAAAATGAGTATATTTGATAAAGGCATCCAACCTTGGTACTATGATACTTAATGATGCTTAGAACACGGGGAACCTTCGGAAGCAGCGACAATGCAGTCATTTTCAGAAAAGAATCAGCATCAGTTTGGGGATGAGTCCCAGGGCCGAGGCCCACATCAGTATCAGCTCAAGGCCAAGGCCCACAGCACCATCAGTTCAGGGGCTGAGGCCCACACCAGTATTAGTTTGGGGATGAGTCCCAGGGCCGAGGCCCACACCAATATCAGCTTGGGGGCGAGGCCCATAACATCATTAGCTTCGGGGTGAGTCCCAGGGCCGAGGCCCACATCAGTATCAGCTTGGGGGCGAGGCCCACATCAACTTCAGTTTGGGGATGAGTCTTAGGGTTGAGGCCTATATCAGTATGGTTTCGGGGATGAGTCCCAGGGACGACACCCACATCAGTATCAGCTCGGGGGCGAGGCCCACATTATCAGCATCATTTTGGCCAGGAATGGCACTACGAAAATAGAGCACGGTTCGGAAATGAACCGAGGAAGACCTGACACAACGGGATAGAAAATCAACTCATGCATGCATACATACACGTAACATATTCTGCATTCTCTTTGTGTTTGTTTTGTTCTGTATTCACAGGTTTCATAGAAGAGAAAGAAGAAAGCGGCAAAGACAAGCCACTCAGAATCAGCAACATATGAGTAGTAGTCTCGGGGATGAGTCCCAGGGTTGAGGCCCATATCAGTTGCGGTTTGGGGATGAGTCCCAGGGCCGAGGCCCGCATCAGTATCAACTTGGGGGCGAGGCCCACGACATCATTAGTTTTGGGGATGAGTCCCAGGGCCAAAGCACACATCAGTTTTAGTTTTGGGGATGAGTCCCAGGAGGGCGAGGCCCACACCCACACCAGTATCAGTATCAGCCTAGCCGAGAATGGCAATCCGAGAATGGAACAGAGTTCAAGAATGAACAAGCTAAGAATGGCAATCCAAGAATGGAGCAGGTTCAAGAATGAACAAGCCGAGAATGGTAATCCGAGAATGGAGCAGGTTCGAGAATGAACAAGCCGAGAATGGTAATCCGAGAATGGAACAGAGTTCAAGAATGAACAAGCTAAGAATGGCAATCCAAGAATGTAGCAGGTTCAAGAATGAACAAGCCGAGAATGGTAATCCGAGAATGGAGCATGTTTGAGAATGAACAAGCCGAGAATGGTAATCTGAGAATGGAACAGAGTTCAAGAATGAACAAGCCGGGAATGGCACTCCAGGAATGGAAATACAGTTCAGGAATGAACAAGCCAGGAATGGCACTCCAAGAATGGAAGCACGGTTCGGGAATGGACCAACTTACAGTAACAGTTCGGGAATGGACAACTTACAGTAACAGTTCGGGAATGGACACCTTACGGTATCGGTTCGGGAATGGACCACATCACAACACGATTCGGGAATGAACCAGGGGTCGCAGCACCTCACCACCAAATCAACTCAACTCAACACATGGTAAGTCAAGTGGCAGCTGGCGAGCCAGGTAAGTGAAAATGCATTGCATAAAATTTGATAGGATTGTCACTGTTGCACATTACAAAAGTCCCATCAAAGTGGGGGCGACTGTAGGCACTACATTTTTGCACATAAGTCCCTATGATGAGTCTCATTTGGAGACACTACCTTTTAAGTCACGGAGGTCACGGGAAGCGGACATCGGAATGGGGAATTCAGAATAAACAAGGTTCACTGTTTTAGTTCGTGTATGCGTTCGAACGAAAAACATATTGCAGGCATTCGTGCCGCGTTCGAGGAAGCATTCGAACGGTGTCGTTAATTCTGGTTTTGCTGCTAGCCTCACATCAAGCCCAATTCGCCCAAACCTTGGCCCACACGCCCAAGCCCACTTAAAACACATATTTAACACATGGTGAAATCAAAACAAATCTAAAAATCACATACCAAATTAAAAAGATGTCATGCCTAATTAAAATCAATCAACCAATTATATTCCCAATCAAATATATATTATTCTAACTTGAAATATTGTATTCCTAAACCAAGCCAATCAAATATTCAACCTTCCTAATCTAAACCAAATCAAATCCTTTGATTTCCTTGTCCAACACCAAATCAAATCCTCCCTTTAATGCCAATCTATTCCTTGTGAGAAAATTTGAAGCCCTAGCTCTCTTCTATATAAACATGCACTAACCTAGCCACCTCCTCTCTCCACTCTCTCTAGTGCACGCCCATTACAAGAAAAGAAGCAAAGAATTTCCAACCCTTTTCCCCTAGCTCATTCACACAAACAACACACACAACAACCCTTCCCTCACCAAATTAACGAGAACAACACACAGCATCCCCTAACCCTTGAAATCAGCCCCTGACAGCACCGAAACTACCCCTGAAATCCGTCCCAAACAGCAGCCCAATACCTCCCCAAACACACCAAAACAGTAGCGTAAAAACACCAAAAGAGCACCTAAAACCGTCCACCAAGAACATCAAAACAGTCCACCAAGAACATCAAAACAGTCCACCAAGAACATCAAAACAGTCCACAAACAGTAAGCAAAAAATACAGAGGAAACAGCAGCGAAACCACAAGGAAACAGAAGCAAAACGGAGTCAAAAGCAGCAGCAAAAGACGGGGAACGACGACTCAAAACAGTAAGACAACGAACGAGAACAGTGAACTAGTGAACCGGAAGAGTTGCGGAGCATCCACCCTTCCGATGATCGTGTACCGTACATCCGAGAGGTGATTTAAAAGGTTAGACCTGAGGGCACTTTTTCATTAGTTTATATTCGTTTTTTTTATTATTGAATTCTATTCGCATGAGAGTCGTTTATGGATGCATGTTGTGGCTTGAATGAAATGGAAGAGTGTCGTCTCTTGTGGTATATAGGATGGAAACCCAGACGTAAATTCCGTAGCCGAATCCGAATGGACGGTAGTGCGGTCTATACTTGGGATACAACTCCACGTACCACTTGAGTAAACGGTACCTTCTCTTGTTTTGTGTTGCTTTGGTTTATTTATTTCTCGTCACTTGAATTCTGTATGTTGCTTAGTCCTGCATGATTCAATCGAGCGCATGGGCCTAGTAAGTGGAATGAAATATCCTCTATGGGGAGGGGTTAAAGCCTTTTACCACGATGCTTTGTCGCGCCGATTGATGTGTGTCTGGTTGAATGCAAGATACGTTCAATCGGGCATACTTAGTTTGAAGTGATTGTCTTTATGTTTTTTTATGCATGGTTCAATCAAGCGCATGGGCATAGTAAGTGGAATGAAAGATCCCCTATGGGGAGGGGTTAAAGCACTTTACCACGATGCTTTGCCGCGCCGGTTGATGTGTGTCCGGTTGAATGCAAGATACGCTCAATCGGGCATACTTAGTTTGATGTGATTGTCTTTATGTTTTTATGCATGGTTCAATCAAGCGCATGGGCTTAGTAAGTGGAATGAAAGATCCCCTATGGGGAGGGGTTAAAGCCCTTTTACCACGATGCTTTACCGCGCCTCACATTGTACTATTTATGTATTGCGTCCCATTTCATGCATCAGGTCTGTTCCCGTTCGAACGCGTTTACGAACGCAACTCGAACGCGCATGTATTTTGCCTTATCATGCATCAGGTCTTATTTCTGTTCGAACGCGTTCACAAACGCCATACGAACGTGAGCATTATGTTTCATTTCCATTCGAACGCGTTCACAAACGCCATACGAACGTGAGCATTCTGTTTCATTTCCGTTCGAACGCGTTTACGAACGCTACTCGAACGAGAACCTTCTGTTTACCGTTCGAACGCGTCTACGAATGCTGCACGAACGCACACGGTAAACAGATCCTCTTGCATCATATTACGACATGTCCATCTTAGCATATAGTTACCCTTTTTTTTACGTTATGCATTTGTATTACCTCTCTAGTTGTCTATTTCTGTTATGCGCTTAAATATCTTTTCTTAATATGCATGCTAGTAAGAATGCTATTTGTTTGCGCTTCTGTGTCCACCAATGCGTTCATTAACTTATATGTTTGCCGTGTGATAATCCTTATGTATGTAAATTGAGACGTAGATTACATGCAAATAGGCTGTATGCAAATTCGAATATGTGTTACATATAAATTTAGATAAACTTGTTGATGTATGTATGTGAATGTAGAAGCATGATATTCTTAGAAATAAGTGTTACTTAAGCCTGATTAAATTATTATATAAATCCTTTCATTACAAGTGGCATAAGTAATGGACCATTCCGAACTCAACGGTTTGAGGTCTTCCCTTGCGAGGGGTGAGTGCGGCCTTAAATCTCATTTTCCCGGTTCACACCGGGTGGCGACTCCATGTTATTTCGTACTTCCCAAACTAGGCCGCGAGCCTAGGACAGCATGCGTCGCCCAGTTTCTGTGTTCCCACAATGGTGTTATGCATTGTCAATTTGATGAATTTTGGATTGGACAAATTTTCCCCAAAATGTAAGGCTTGGCCGAGACATTGATGAACCCTAATGTCTTGGTATTTTTGTTTCATTGATCATTGGATGACTTGAAACGATTGTAAATGTTGATTTAAGGTTGATCGTGGATTTAATTGGATTGAAAACAAATCGGACATAAATTAACCTTAATTGCCGAGACTATAAGCATGTTAAATGGGTTTGATTTTTGATTCAATTGTGTTGGACACTAATTGATGATAATGAGCATAATTAATTGTACAAATTTGTGTTTTGGAAATGTTAATTTGGGTGATTAATTATGGCATTACACTTTGAGTAATTAAATTGTGAAATTGGAATTTTGGAATTTAATTATGTTGGGCTTAAATTGGATTTGGGCTTGAAAAGTTATAATTGGGCTTAAATGGGCTTGGTTGTACCAAGATGGGTTTAGGCTAAATTGGTTGGATCCAATTGGGCCCAAAACCATTTCCATAAAGTCCAATTATGACTTAAATGGACCTTTAATTTTAATTGGGCCTAATGGGCCTAAATTGGTTTCTAGGCATATAAGGGTTATTCCTTAAATGGGCTTTGGTATTTGGGTTTGACCCATATTGACCAAAAGTCCATGCCTTAAGAAATTAATTGAAAGCCCATTGGACTTTAATTAAATTAACATTGGATGTTAATCGGGCTTTGAGACCCGTAACGATTAGATTTGGAATCTTAGTCGCAAAGGTTTATTAATAAAGTGTAATATTTAATTTGGAATTAAATAGCGAATTATAATTAAATGCAAATTGAATTGGATTTTATGTTGTAGTTTAATATAATTCAAGAATTTGTACTTTGAGTACTTATTCGCAAAACGAGTTGGACTCGCGCAAAATCAAATCGTTGTTTGAACATTGGATGGTCATTAATTATCAGATTAATTAATTGGATTAGATTGATTGATAACATGCTTGTGTGAGTACATGGTTGCGATGCATGAAAAATATATATCGGATGGATATTAGATGGGTGGGGCAATTTTGGAAATTGTTGTAATAAATTTAGAATTTATTAAATTGGACTTGCCTGTCCAGCCTTATCTCTCACGACTCTTTGTATTTCTCTTCTCACCTATTCCCCTCAATGTAAATGAGGTTTATATAGAAGTGTTATGTAATTGGGTAGAAGCAATACTTGTGCTAGCGGGAGAGAGGAAATGGAGAGATTTGTTCTAGGAACAATGTGTTAAATATCCATCTGCATATCATTATTTTTTGTTTATTTACGCGCCTTATTATGTGTTTAGAATGCATGTTTAAGGGTGTATGATGATGAGACCTTAACAAAGATAATTAAATTGGTTGCCAATTTGCACGCGAAAAACCCTCACAAAATATTAAGCGTTTTTCCTTCCATTGAGTGATTCTTACTCAAGATCCAAGACTGGCATTGGTTTGTTGGCCAAAGTCAAGGCCTTTTTCCGTCAAGGATGTGTTTAAATCATGAGAGCTTTGTTCCATATCAGTGTCTTGTCCAAGTTGTGATTTTTTGGCCAAAGTCAAGATCACTTCTTGTCCATCGATATTGATTACGAAGCTTTCCAAGGTCAATGGGTTCCGCTTAACTGGGGTCACTGAGTTTGTTATGCCAAAGCCAAGGCTTAGTTGATTCAGAGGAAAAAGGTTAGGCAATATATTGGATATATTGGCATATATAAGATATATATTTCGGACTTGGATGTCCACCTACTGGATCTAGGAATTGGATGGGATCCAATTGATCTTAGAGATCTACCTAGTTAATTATCATACAATTTGTTGGCCAAAGTCAAGATTGTGTGTTATTTAACGGGATCCTAGCCCAGTAGGAAACAAGGTTTCCCGAGTACTCAACAGAGGGTTAGAGGCTCGTCGAAAAATAGTGGGAGGCAAGTATTAAATTTGCAATATTCGTTTAGTTACTTGCCATATGCGCTCAATCAATTTTTTCGTCAAATCAATTAATATATTAGTTGGACTAATATTTAATCGTTGTTTTAATTAAACAGTTGGACTGTGTTCAAACTATTTCATTTATAGTTGATTATATAATTGGATTATAGTAATCAATATATTTGATTTAATTAATTATAGTTGATTTTATAATTGGATTATAGTAATCAATATAATTGAATTTAACCTATTAAATTATAGTTGATTATATAGTTAGACTATAGTAATCATTATAATGAATAGTACCTAAAAACGTTGATTAAATAGTTGGACTATTAGAATCAAGATAAAATTGAAAGATTTGTGTTTAAAACATAATCCTGGGTGAAAATGTATTTAAACGACTTTAATTTCCAAATTGGGAATAAAATTTCAGGATAGTCCTGAAAACTGAGAAGTTACTTTATTTAATAAAATAACATCTTAAGCCTAAGCCCGGAGTTAAGAAAATAATAGAACATGATATTTGGAATATTCATGTGATGATAACTTTAGTGCTTAATCCATTAAGCTTGCCGAATAGACTCCTTAATTTCTTAATCAGATCTAAGGACTAGATCCTTATAGTATGATATTGAAATTGATGGATCTTCATAGATCTATTTTTAGATCTTAGAAGTACTATATTTCAATATTAAACTCTTTGAGAGTTAATGGCTATTCTCAAAGAGACAAAGTCAAACTTTGCAATAAGGCAAGAAGTGCAAGGCGCACCTTACTTCGACATTCTAGAAGGCCAAGGCTTGGCCTAAGGCTTCTGAAATGTGAAAAATGGCAAAGGCAAAATCATTATAATCTTCTGGGAAGATAAAGGACATATCCCAAAATGTCCGCCTAAATTGTGGCAAACGGGATCGCGGAAGCATGGCTTCCGTATGGACAAGGCATACATGAAGGAATTGAAGACGGTGCAAGGCTCCGACTTCAAATATGTTTGTTATAAACATGTTCGCTACTAGTATTAAAATTGGATTTTAGATACTGGATGTGGTACATAAATATGTACTGGTGTGCAGAATCTGCTATGAGCAGGATACTGACTTCAATTCAGATTAATCTGTGAATCGGAAACGGGATGAAAATCGTTGTTTCAACCATAGATACCTAAGTTTAGGAACTACCATCGGGTGTGTACTTAAATTAGGAAACTGTTACAATGTAACTAGTTTGACTAGAAACATTATCTCTATATCAGGGTTTAACCTGTTGCGGGTATACCTGTTAGGTTTGTTTCTAGGTCCCAAGATCAAACAAGACATGAAATACATGTGTGAATACATCAACAGAGGTAGCGGAATACTCACATTGATCGGTTGAGAGACGCGGCAAGCAACAAAACTTTTAAATCCCCACTGTTTTGGGCGTGAACTGCAGTGAAGAAGTTCACTATTTTGGCTTCAAATTTGGTCCTTCGTCAAGCTCCAAGCTTCGTCGAATGGATCCCGGCTCATGGGTGGACTTCCCTAACACCTTCGCAAGTCTCGTAAGTGTGCTAGCACTTGCGTTTTTGCATCAAAAACACACTCATGCTTCCCTTGAAGCTCACGGCAGTGAGCTGTGAAAATAGGAGAGAAAATGCCCCATGGGCGTGAGCAAAGAGAGGAGGAGAGATGGAGAGAAAAATGTGTAAATTGGTTACAAAAGATTTTCCAAAAACCTTTATATATTTTCCAAGAAAATACATTAAACAATTACCAAATAATTCTTTAAATAATTAAAATGGTAAAAGTCTCACCAACTAACACTATTTCACCAAAACACATCACTATTCAATGTCACTTTATCAAAGTGACTTGATGTGTGTCTATCAATCAATCAACTCAATCACATCAATCAATCACATCACTCAAAGTGACTTTTGATTTGACGCTTGATGTGACGAATGATTTGACGCTTGATGTGACTTGCGTCCCCGCACTCGAATTCGAAATACGAATGCGCTCGCAATCACACTCGGGCTCGGGTTCGCTAATTCTTAATTAGCGATTTTTCCGTCGCGTCGTAATTAAATGATTACGCCTAGCGAATTCACTATTCACGTCGCTAACGAATTAATTCTAAATTAATTCGTTTGCCCGAATTAAAATCTAATTTTAATTCCGCGTCGAAATCTAATTTCGTTTAATATATCGAATATATTAATTTACCGATTAATTCCAAATTAATCATTCTCTCTCTTTAGACGATATTTTATCCTAGATAAAATATCTCAGTAATTAATCCTAGATTAATTTTCTCTCTCTTCTATATATAATCCCAGATTATTAATGAGTGCGAGTTATGCGTCATCGGTGCATTATCGGGAAGCGACCCATGAGATCCCCGGATAATTCGGCAGTAAATACGGTCGTCGGAGTATCCGAATCACGTACGTACCAAGTACTACGTTCTACCGATTTACGAGACAAGATCGGCTTCTAGCAAAGCACGAAGTCTACCCAATTCTCCGGTCATATTCATCTAAGAATATTTAAGATCTATATCAAGCGTAGTATACCAAATATCGTGTATATCGGCCCAGTATCGGATAGTCACGTGCTAGGGCTGGGGCTGGATAAGTGTCTGCCCCGTCCGAAGCACATGTCGGATGTCTGGTAACTAGTCTCTATAATCGGATATACATGACCTTTTCATAATATCCCGATGGCCGGCCAGCACTTAAGAGCACTAATACCGTATCCTGCGTGACATCATCTCCACTATGACTGGAGTGATACTTCCGTCTTGACATCACACCCAATACTCTACGATTCTCAATATGCCCAGCATTGGCGTACACAGAACCGGTTAGAGTCCTGGACGACCTCAACTAAAGCATATTGATTGTCGTAAGCATTAGCGGTGCAAGTCTCAGGTTAAGACCATACACACCTACCCTGATGTCGGACTCCCATAGACACATAGTCATAATACCAATGGGATTCCGAGGGGTCTATCCAGAGCGAAGCTGTTTCCCGTACCATCGGTGAAACACAACCTCCTATCGCACTTGCATAAGTATCCAATACTTATATATATGAGAACTATGCCGTTGTGCCCTCACAACGCGCACAAGTGCAATACTAGCCTATTCCGCATTATCGATGTCCAGTCTCGATAATACTACGACTAGGGATATTTAATGATTAATCCTTCGCGGACTGATACTGTCTCATATCATTCTCAATCCAGGAACTAATCATATGGACCTCTCTTCATTTATACATCTAAGGTGATCTAATCACAAATGATGAGAGCGCAATTTCCTTGTCACATAGTTAATTTGTACAACAACACTATGATCTGTACAAATAGTGACGCTATGGGTCATATTATCCAACAATACCTTTATATTCTAGAAAACTAAAGTGTTTTAATTTATAAAGATGATATTGAGATAAACACATTAGATGTGAATAAAAGTATTTATATTTTGAATATAAATAAATCTCAAACATATATTACGACAAACAAATAGCTCAAACTGACTTGATCAGATGAGACTTATTTGTGGCATTGTTGTCTGGGACACAATTAAACAAGACTCGTATATCCACACTTTTGAAGAGTGGGTACTAGGACTGATTTGATTCCAATCAAATAAAGTCTACGAATCTAATTCATTGGGCAAAGTGCCTAAAACACTATTTACTTGGTAAAAGTGCTAGTGCCACCGATCTGTAAGCCCTTGTTCATAGTGACGTAGGTGGGCCCATATCTAGCTAGGCTAGAGGTGGATATGAATATTTCGCGACCCTTACGGATGTGGCATCGCGTTATGGTTATGTGTCTCTTTTGAAACATAAATCGAAAACTTTTAGAGTTTCGACACGAAGTAGACAAACAGATAGGCTAAAGTATTAAATCGTCATGGTTAGATCATGATGAAAATACTTAAGCAATAAGTTTCTCATATACTTGAAAGAGTATAGTATTCTTTCAATGAGGACTCCTCCCGGAACACGTCAATTTGACGGTGTGTCCGAACGGATAAACCGAATTTTATTGGACATGATAAGGTTAATCATGAGTCGCTCTGAGCTACCATTTCCTTCAACGGATACGCATTAACAGTGGAAAACTTATTTTGAATAAGGTTCCATAAAAATATTTTTGACAGACTTCATATTAGATATGAACAGGAAAGAAACCAAGTTTCTTATTCCTGAAGATTTGGGAATGCTAGGCATATGTTTGGATGATACCAAACAAAAACCCAAATCGGATAAGTGCCAAGTTGTTGGTTATCCCAGGGAAACCAAAGTATAGTACTTATACAACTCACAAGAGAACAATTTAATTGTTGCTCACCATGCGATTTTCCTAAGAGGAATACCGATATGCAGTGGTAAGTGGGAGGATAGTAAAACTCGATGAAAATCGGAGTAATACTGTTCCAGGCACCGATTTATTAATGGAACACAAACAGTTCATAAAGGATGAAACTATACCAGTAATCTTCGAATACACAAGAACCACGTAAGTCAGAGAGAGTCAGAAAACAACCTGGGGTATGGGTTTCTGATCTCACCTCATAAAGATGTCAATCTTATTGAGGTATACCAACTGACTACGTATGAGGAAGTGATACAAGGTATCGACTCCCTATTATGGCAAAGTGCCATGATATCCGAAATGGATTCCATGTAAATCAACCAAGTTTGGATACTAGTTGATGTACCACAAGGCATTGTGCCTATTGGTACTATATCAGTCTTCAAGGAAGACATACATGGATGGCAACATACCAACGTACTAAGCTAGGCTTGTAGCCAAAAGGTATCGTTATCAACATTGTGTCGATTACGAAGAAACCTTTTACCTATTGCCATGATTAAATCCATTTGGACAATGCTTGCAAATGCTGCATGTTTCATTTATGAAATATGACAGCTGAACGTCAAAATCGCTTTCCTTAAACGGAAACCTTTTGGAGGATGTTTACAACATCCTGACGGTTTTGTCGTACCAAAACTAGCAAACAAGGTTTACAGGTTATTCGATCCATGTATGGATTGAAGCAAGCATTGTGTTCTTGGAATTATCATTTTGATGTAATCATATTGGTATATGATTTAATTGAAAACGAAAATGATTCTTGTGTATATAAGAGGGTTAGTAGGAGCGCACTGACAATAAATGTCCTATAAAATGATGACATATCATTTCTTGGAAATGAAATTCCCATAATAACAATCGGTGAAAGATTGGCTTTCATGAAAATTCTCCGCAGAATTCTTGGGAGAAACAACCTTTATTCTAGGAATAAAGATCTACTGGGATAGATTTGAAGTTGTTAACACTCTCTGAGAACTCGTACATTGTAATAAATGTACGTGACCTGGTGTCTCATACGCTTTAAGCATATGGAGTCACAAACAGGCCAATCCAAGTGATAGTCACTGGATTGATGTTAAGAACATCATTGAGTATCTTAGAGAACTAAGGATGCTGTCTTAAACTATGGAGAAGGAGAACTTGAAATGATTGGGTTCATTGCTGCAAGTTTCCAAACCGATAATAACGACTATAAGTCACAAAACGGTACTATTAAGTTTGAATAACGGAACAGTGAGCTGGAAATCTTCCTAGCAAGATACTGTTACCGAATAAACAATAAAAGCGGGTTATTGCTGCAGCTGAGGCGGCAATAGAAGCCATTTGGGTCGATAATAAATCTAATTAGATTAGATATAGTTATGTTAGCAGCTGAGCTAGGCTACAGCGCAGGCTAAAGAATTAATGGTCTCATCAACGATCCAGATATATACTTCGACTATTTATCTGATTCGTTCGGATCATACATCATGGCGATGTAATGATCGTATAAATCGCATCAGATGATAATCATGCAAATCCGCTGACGAAAGACTTTCTCAGCACAAATGTGAGCGAACAGTGTATAGTTCGGGTGTATGACACTCAAGTGATTGGCTATAGGCCAAGTGGGAGATTGTTGGACAGTTATGACCCATAGCGTCACTATTTGTACAGATCCTAGTGTTGTTGTACAAATTAACTATGTGACAAAGGAAATTGCTCTTTCATCATTTGTGATTAGATCACCAAGATATATAAATGATGAAAGGTCCTTATGATTAGTTCCTGAATTGAGTTGATATGAGACAGTATCAATCCACGAAGGTTTAATCATTAAATATCCCTAGTCGGAGTATTATCGAGATTGGACATCGATAATGCGAAAAAGACTAGTATTACACTTGTGCGCGTTGTGAGGGCATAACAACATAGTTCTCATATATTTGGGTATAGGATACTCATGTAAGTGTAATAGGAGGTTGTGTTTACCGATGGTATGGGAACAGCTTCGCTCTGGATAGACCCCTCGGAATTCCATTGGTAGTATGACTATGTGTCTATGGAAGTCCGAATCAGGGTAGATGTATTTGGTCTTAACCTGAGACTTGCACCGCTAATACTTGCGACAATCAATATACTTTGGTTTTGGTCGTCCAGGGCTTTAACAGGTTATGTGTACGCCTCTGCTGGGTATATTGAGAATCGTAGTGTGTTGGGTGTGATGTCGAGATGGAAGTATCACTCTAGTCATAGTGGAGATGATGGTCACGTAGGATATGAAACTTGTTCTCTTATATGATGCAGCTATGGGGATATTATGACTAGGTCATGTATATCCGATTATAGAGACTAGTTACCAGAGATCCGATAAGAGTTTCGTATGGGGCAGACACAATTCCAGCCCCAGGCCTAGCATGTGACATCCGATAATGGATCGAAATACGCAACACTACGTATACTACGCCTGATATAGATCACTTATTCCTGTAAGGATATTTCTGGAGAATTGAGTAGGCATGGAGCTTTGCTAGAAGCCAACCTTGTCTTGTAAATCGGTAAAAACATAGTACTAGGTACGTATGTGTTCGGATAGTCCGACGACCGAATTTACTGCCAACATATCTGGGGATCTCATGGGTAGCTTCCCGAAGATTCACCGATGACTTATGACTCGCACTTTATTAATTTGGGATTAATTAGATGAGAGAGAAAATTAATCTGGGTTTAATTAATGAGATATTTTATCTGGGATAAAATATTATATAAAGAGAGAAAACGATTAATTTGGAATTAATCGATAAAATAATAAATTCGATATGTTATACGAAATTGGATTTCGACGCGGAATTGAAATTAGATTTTAATTCGGGCGAACGAGTTAATTTAGAATTAATTCGTTAGCGACGTGAAAAGTGATTTTGCCACGCATATTTATTTAATTACGTCGTAACGGAAAATTCGTTAATTTAGAATTAGCGAACCCGAGCCCGGGAGTGTTTGCGAGCGCACTCGCATTTCGAATTCAAGTGCGGCCCACAAGTCACATCAAGCGTCAAATCACTAGTTAATTTATTGATGTGACAACTTGTCACTTGATTGTGTGAATAGTGATGGAAGTTGTTAGAGTTGTTGGATGGCTTAAAGCCTTTGACTTTCGGAAAGCCAAAAATTTGGTAATTGAATTTTGAATTCAATATATTTGTATTAGATACACATTTTACCCAACCACCAACACTTAACAAACAACTCACACTTCTCTCTCTCTAACATACACATTCGGCCAAGGGCCTTATTTTGCCTCTCCCTCATTCGGCTATTGTGGCCATTTTTCTTATCTCCTAACCGTGAGCCTAGGGTTCATTATCTTGATGATTTTTTTGCAAAATCAAGAGAGCTAGCACTCTAGTGGAGTCATCCAAGGTGATAGGGAAACCCACTTGTGTGCTTGGAATCACCATTTGAGAAGCTTGGAGCTTGGAGCATCAATGAAGCACACTTGGAGGTGATGACCGAAAATTGGAGGAGCCAAAAACTGCACTACCGTGAGCTTCCAAGGAGGGCAGAAAAGTTTTGTTCTTCGACGCATCGCTCAACCGCTCAATGTAAGTATTCTGCAACTTCCTTGTTGTATTCACATGTATGTTTCATTGCTTTAAATCGATCCTCGGGACCGTAGAAACCCCAACATGATGTAGGCTGCTTCTCCCAAATCTTTCATGGAGAAATTCTGAGATAACCATGTGGCTTGCATCATGGGAATATCATTCTCGATGATTAATATGTCATCGACATATAATACAAGAAATATAACAGCATTCCCACTACTTTTCTGGTAAACACAAGGCTCGTCTACATTTTTTATGAAGTCAAATTCTTTGATTGTCTCATCAAATCGTATATTCCAACTTCTGGAGGCTTGCTTGAGTCCATAAATGGATCGTTTAAGCTTGCATATTTTATTATGATCATCCTTAGATGCAAACCCCTCAGGTTGTGTTATATAGACTTCCTCTACAAGGTTACCATTAAGGAAAGCTGTTTTGACATCCATCTGCCAAATCTCATAATCAATGTGTGCAGCTAGTGCCAGTAAAATTTGAATGAACTTTATCATTGCAATAGGTGAGAAGGTTTCGTCATAGTCAATTCCTTTGATTTGTCTATAACCTTTCGCCACCAACCTAGCCTTATAGGTTTGGATGTTGCCTTCTGCATCAGTTTTACACTTGTAAGTCCACTTGCAGCCTATGGGTTTTATCCCTTCAGGTGCATCCACCAAGTCCCAGACTTGATTCTGATACATAGAGTCTATTTCGGATTTCATGACCTCAAGCCACTTGACTGAATCAATGTCACGCATTGCTTCGTCATAACTGGTGAGATCGTCATTATCAATGACCTGATCATGTGTCCTTATCAATATGGAAACCATATCTTTCAGGCTTATATCTTTCCCTACCAGACCTTCTAAGTTCATAACCTTGTGGTTGTTCCGTCGCTGCCCTTTTGAGGGGTCTGGGGTTTAGTTCTATGTAAATTTGTTCTTCTCATGCCTCATCGAGGTCAAGTCTACTCCCACTATATTTCTTGAGAAGGAATTCATTCTTTAAAAATTTAGCATTTCTTGAGACAAATGTTCTTTGTTCATTTGGGACGTAGAACACGTATGCTCTTGAGTTCAAGGCATATCCTACAAACTTACATTTAACTGTCCTATCATCCAATTTGTTAGTTTGTGTGAGCTTAATATATGTGTCACATCCCCAAACTCTTAGATAACTAAGACTAGGACGTTTCCCAGACCACAACTCATATGGTGTTTGACTAACAGCCTTGGAAGGAACTTGGTTTAATAGTAGTGTTGCAGTTTCTAAAGCAATACCCCAAAAATGAAAGAGGTAGATCCGTGTCTGGCATCATTGATCAGACCATATCTAATAATGTCCGATTTCTCCTTTCGGAGGCCCCATTATGCTGTGTAGTTCCCGGAGGAGTCCATTGGGAAACAATGCCATTTTCTCTCAAGTAATCTTGAAATGCATCGCTTAAGTATTCACCACCTCAGTCAAACCTTAGTGACTTAATAATTTTATTAAGCTGGTTTTCTACTTCAGCTTTGAAGTCTTTGAATTTCTCAAAGGCTTCAGATTTGTACCGCATAAGGTATACATACCCATATCGCGAGTGATCATCGATAAAGGTAATGAAGTAAGAGAATCCACCTCTAGTGGTGACTGACATTGGTCCGCATACATCAGAGTGTATGAGTTCTAATGTCTCCGTTACACGTTGTCCTTTACCTTTGAAGGGTAATTTGGTCATTTTACCAAGTAAACAAGACTCACAAGTTCCATAAGGTTCATATTTGAAGGGTCTGAAATACTCATCCTTATGTAGCTTAGTTAATCTTGTTTCATTGATATGACCTAAGCGACTGTGCCATAGAAGTGATTCATTGAGATTATTTGAGTTAACGTTGTATATATTAGAGGTTGAACATTCTTTGTTAATTTGTAAGACATGGATACCATTATTCAAAATACCATCTCCATATTTTATTTCATTTAAATAAATAGAATATTCATTACAACTTATTAGGCATGAAAAGCCTTTATTACATAAAGAAGAAATTGAAATGATGTTCTTTACTAGAGAAGGTACATAAACATAATCTTCTAAGTCTAAAACTAAACCATTCGGAAAAAATAATGAATAAGTCCCCACGCACAATGCAGCCAGTTTTGCTCCATTACCTATGCGTAAGTCAACCTCCCCATGACGGAGTCTCCTACTGTTTCTCAGGCCCTGCACATTGTTACATAAGTGAGTCCCACAACCGGTGTCAAGCACCCAAGTAGAAGGTTCAGAGTTTTGAGAATATAGTTCAATCATATACAACATACCTGAAACATTGGGCTCTTGGCCTCTTGGGCTTCCCTAACTTCCTTGGCTTTCAAGGATCTGCAGTCTTTCTTCCAATGACCATTCTTTCAACAAAAGAAACATTTCCCCTTTCCCTTTTTTCTTCTCCACCTTACCATTGGGCTTTAGGTGATCTGGAGCCTTGGCCTTGCCATTATTTTTCTTTGGGCCTCATGGCTTTAGATCCGTACCTGTAAGCATGATGGAGGTTTTAAGCTCCGGTTTCAAATCCTTCTCTGATTGCTTTATCAGATTGTGCAATTCTACTAAAGTAGCTTCTTTATTAGATAGATGAAACTGCATAATAAAGTTAAAGAAGTCTTTTGGTAATGACTGAAGAATTAGATCGTGAACTATCTCATGATCCATGATGAACCCGAGGTTGGCCAATTTTTCAATGTGTCCAATCATCTTAAGCACATGTCCACTAACAGATCCTTCATTATACCTTGTTTGGAATAAGGCACATGACACTTGGAATCTCACGGTATGAACAGAAGTTGCATACAACTCCTTCAAGTGAAAGATGATGGTTTGAGCATCCATATCTTCATGAGCTTTCTGAAGTTCGTCTGACATATAGCCAAGCATTATGAAAACTGCTTGCTCATCATCATCGACGTGTTTCTTCCAAGCATCAAATGTATTTTGGTCAGCATCTTCTGCGGGTTCAAGGGGAAATGGTATTTCAAGAACATAGAAAATATTTTCTTGTCGTAAGACAATTTTAAGGTTTCTAAATCAGTCATTATAGTTGTCCCCTTTGAGCTTATGCTCATCAAGGTTGGAACGAAGTGATATTCTGTTTGCCATTTGAATGTTTGTGAAATATTTTAACCCACCTGTTAAGAGAGAATGTAAAAATTAGGAATATGTTTTCATTAATGTTTCATAATAACATGGGCTTTTAATATTATGAAGTTGATCCCACTCAATTATTTTAAAATTTTAAGCAAATCGCATCAACCCCATTATGATGGATTTCTTGTGGGCAAGGATCCCATTATCATCATTTCACAACTCCGACTAGGGCCGGTCGTTATAAAATACGATAATTAGGTAGGTTCCCAACCAATTTATGATATAAATCACAATTCCTTGATCATTGGGTTAGGCAATCAAACATGCCATAGCTTATGCTAGTCCTTGTGGACACCCAATCTTTGCCACTAAGTTATAAGACCATGCCTAAGGGTCGATGCGTCTTATGACTCAGAAAAGTCAAACCATTGTCAATAGTACGATTTAGGGACAAATTGGTATTGGTCAGTCTGGTAAAGCCTACTTCTGCCAATACGGTTTAAGCCCTTTTGGTCTGTACTTTACAATGGGATGCAAATTTTAGACTTAAATTATTATTGAGGATTTTAGCAAGTTTAAGTGAATAACTGTCAAATGGATTCCTCCATTGAAAATTCCCCAGAAGGAGGGTGGAGCGAACTCTCTTAAATACCCTTACCTCTTAGGCTCTTATTGCCTTGGTGACGGGAATAAACAATAGATCCTCCAAATTAGTCCAACACTTCAAATATGTTTTAAGGTAAGCTTTGAGTAAATGATTATCTAGATGTCTTCACAACTTTTATTTTTGGCTATAAAAAGGTAGTGAGTGAAGGAAGACACTAAATCATTATCTAACTCTAGTAATACCTTTGGTTAAATTAACTTTAGTTTGGAAAGTCTTATTAACGCCTTGGTCCCACCCCACTTGTATCTTTTATAATGTCTTTTATTATAAACAAGTGATTTATATTTATTAGCCTTAAAGGTAATAAATCTCTAAGTTCATCACGGAATAATTACTTAGCTAAGGGATAAGCAATACAATCTTTATTTCTTTAGAAAGTCTCTAGATGCTTGCACCCTAAAATAATCATGCCAATTCTAATCATACATATAATCATCAAGCATATGAGTTTTAATATGTTGGAATTATTTTAGGCATTAAATAACTTTGATTAATATTTAATTATGATATTTCATTTTATTTTATTCAAGTAAATTTACTATTCACATTTTTTTTTACAGATATGTGAACTTTAAATGCAATTTCACAATTCAAATATTAACCAAATCATGTAAAACTTGTGCCTAAAAGTAAGTTCATGGTGTTATCTTTCCAACGAGCTTTTACACACCCAATTTCGAGTTCAAATGAGAGAGAACTAATCAAAACAAAAATGGCGCACTGATACCACTGTTGGGAAGCGGCCGCGAGTGCGCAGTGGAAAATTAAAAATTATGATGCCGCTATCCCTTTGTTGAATGCCCATTTGTTTTTATTATTATACAAGCCTAGGCATGTTACTATATATTCTAAGCATAAAAACTCCTAAAATATGCAAAGAACATAAACCTAAACATGCTAACCATCATAAGAAATCTAATTAAAATAAAGAAATAAAAAGACTTACTTGAACCGAAAACTCATCCAGTCCTCCCTCCAATCTACAAGCTTTTCTCGAACTCAGCAAGCTCTTCCACGTTCCAAAGAGCCACCCAAGTGTGTGGCCTCCAAAGGTGCACACACCAAAGCCAAAACTCAACGGTAAGACTACGCCTTGAGTGCACAGGTATTTTGCCCTTGGTACTAGCCTTGGTAAATACCTCAAAACTTTTAACTTGAGATTCCTCTAGTCAATTAGACTTAAGGATCCTCAAAATCAGTGGCTTACTCTTAAACTTTAGAGTTGCTCACTTATATATGTTGGACAATTATGGCCCATAGCATCACTATTTGTAAAGATCATGGTGTTGTTGTACAAATTAACTATGTGACAAAGGAAATTGCCCTTTTATCATTTGTGATTAGATTACTAAGATGTATAAATGATAGAAGGTCCATATGATTAGTTCCGGATTGAGATGATATGAGACCCAATCCATGAAGGTTTAATCATTAAATATCCCTAGTCGAAGTATTATCGAGATTGGACATCGATAATGCGTAAAAGACTAGTATTACACTTGTGCGCGTTGTGGGAGCATAACGGCATAGTTCTCATATATTTGGGTATATGATACTCATGTAAGTGTAATAGGAGGTTGTGTTTACCGATGGTATGGGAACAGCTTCGCTCTGGATAGACCCCTCGGAATTCCATTGGTAGTATGACTATGTGTCTATGGAAGTCCGAATCAGGGTAGGTGTATTTAGTCTTAACTTGAGACTTGCACCGCTAATACTTGCGACGATCAATATACTTTGGTTTTGGTCGTCCAGGGCTTTAACAGGTTATGTGTATGCCTCTTCTAGGTATATTAAGAATCGTAGTGTATTGGGTGTGATGTCAAAACAGAAGTATCACTCCAGTCATAGTGGAGATGATGATCACGTAGGATACGGAACTGGTGCACTTATGTACTGCAGTCATCAGGATAATATGGCTAGGTCATGATTATCCGATTATAGAGACTATTTACCAGAGATCCGATATGTGTTCCGTATGGGGCAGACACAATTCCAGCCCCAGGCCTAACACGTGACATCTGATACTCGATCGTAATACGCAACACTACGTATACTACGCCTGATATAGATCACATATTCCAGTAAGAATATTTCTGGAGAATTGGGTAGGCACGGTGCTTTGCTAGAAGCCAACCTTATCTTGTAAATCAGTAAAAATGTAGTACTAGGTACGTACGTGTTCGGATAGTCCGACGACCGGATTTACTGCCAACATATCCGGGGATCTCATGGGTCACTTCCCGAAGATTCACCGATGACGTATGACTCGCACTTTATTAATCTGGGATTAATTATAAGAGAGAGAAAATTAATCCGGGATTAATTAAGGAGATATTTTATATGGGATAAAATATTAATTAAAGAGAGAGAACGATTAATTTGGAATTAATCGATAAAATAATATATTCGATATATTATACGAAACTAGATGTGACTTGTGGGCCGCACTTGAATTTGAAATGCGAGTGGGCCCGCAAACACTCCCGGGCTCACTAGTCAATCAAGTGATGGAAGTCACATCACTTTGAGTGAAGTGATGCTTGTCATCATTGATTGATGTGAATAGTGATGTGAGTGGTTGATAGCATTTAATGCCATTTTGGCTCCAAATTTTGTTGACTTTTTGAAAGGCTTTTTACAAAATTTTGGTATATGTTTTCAATTGATTTTAGAAATCAATTAAGTGTATTAGATACAAAACTCTCAACCAACACACTTCCTCCTCTCTCTCTCTCTCCCACAATCGGCCATGGAGCCATTTTTCCTCTCAAGAAACCGTGAGCCTAGGGTTCAATTTTTTTCATGATTTTGTTGCAAAATCAAGAGTGCTAGCACACAAAACAGTCATCCAAGGTGATAGGCAAACAAACCCTTGAGCATGGAATCACCAACACAAAGCTTGGAGCTTGGAGCATCCATGGAGATGGTGACTGAATTTGGAGAGCACAAAATGCAGCCCACTACCGAGAGCTTCCAAGGAGGAGCCAAAAGTTTTGTTGTTCCTCGCATCGCATAAACGATCAATGTAAGTATGATTCTGCCATACTTCTTTGTTGTATTCGCACATGTTTCTTGCTTGAAATCGATCTTGGGACTAACTAGAAACCTGAAAATGGTATCTTGAGCCATTTTGAGCATGAAATTTGATTAGGGTAAAATTTGGGTAAATTGAATTTGAGCATGTTTGAGTGAAATTACTTGTTTGATCATGCTTGTTAATGGATGACTTGGAGTTGTTTGTGATCAATTTTGTGAAAAATGGATTGGATCAAATTTTCCCCAAATCTTAGGCTTGGCCGAAACTTGGAGGTGCCCTAATGTCATGGAATTTTTTGATTTTGATCATTAGATGAGTTGAAATCATTAGGGAAATGTTGATTTAGGATTCAATTGGATTGAAATCGAATCGGACAATAAAAACCCGAAAATGCCGTGACATGTATAGCATGAAAATGATTGATTTTTTGATTCAATTGTGTTGGACATAAGTTGATGATAATAAGCATAATTAATTGAGTAAATTAGTGTTTTGGAAATGTTAATTTGGTTAATTAATTATGGCATACAATTTAGGTTAATTAAATTATGAAATTTGGAATTTTGGTAATTTAATTAATTGGGCCAAATTTGGAATTGGGCTTGTAAAAGTTGTAATTGGGCTTAATGGGCTTGGTTGGGCCAAGTTTGGTTTAGGCTAATTGGTTGGATCCAATTGGGCCCAAAACCATATCCATAAAGTCCAATTATGACTTAATGGACCTTTAATATTTTAATTGGGCCTAAATTGGTTTCTTGGCAAATGAGGGTGATTCCTTAAATGGGCTTTGGTATTTGGGTTTGACCCATATTGACCAAAAGTCCATGCCTTAAGAAATTAATTGAAAGCCCATTGGACTTTAAATTAAATTGACATTGGATGTTAATCGGGCTTTGAGACTCGTAATGATTAGATTTAGAATCTAAGTAGTAAAGGTACATTAAAAAGTGTAATTATTTAATTTGGAATTAAATAAAGGAATTAGTATTAAATGCAAATTAAAATGGATTTAATGTTGTAGTTTAATATAATTCAAGAATTCGTACTTTGAGTACTTATTCGCAAAACGAGTTGGACTCGCGCAAAAACAAATCATTGTTTGAACATTGGATGGTCATTAATTTCAGATTAATTAATTGGATTAGATTGATTGATAACATGCTTGTGTGAATACATGGATGCGATGTATGAATAATATATATTGGATGGATATTAGATGGGTGAGGGCAATTTTGGAAATTGTTGTAATAAATTTAGAATTTATTAAATTGGACCTGTGTGTCCAGCCTATTACCTCTTGACTCTGTGTATTTCTCTTCTCACCTATTCCCCTCAATGTAAATGAGGTTTCTTTAGAAGTGTTATGTAATCGGGTAGAAGTAATACTTGTGCTAGCGGGAGAGAGGAAATGGAGAGATTTGTTCTAAGAACAATGTGTTTAAATATCCATCAGTATATCATTATTATATTTATTTATACGCGCCTTATTATGTGTTTAGAATGCATGTTTAAGGGTGTATGATGATGAGACCTTAACAAATATAATTAATTGGTTGCCAATTACGCGAAAAACCCTCACAAAATATTAAGCGTTTTTCCTTCCATTGAGTGATTCTTACTCAAGATCCAAGATTGGCACTGGTTTGTTGGCCAAAGTCAAGACCTTTGTCCGTCACGGATGTGTTTGAATCACGAAGGCTTTGTTCCATAACGGTGTCTTGTCCAAGTTGTGATTTGTTGGCCAAAGTCAAGATCACTTCTTGTCCATCGACATCGATTACGAAGCTTTGCAAAGTCAATGGGTTCCGCTTAACTGGGATCACTAAGTTTGTTGTGCCAAAGCCAAGGCTTAGTTGATTCAGAGGAAAAATGTTAGGGAATATATTGGATATATTGGCATATATAGGATATATGTTTCGGACTTGGATGTCCACCTACTGGATCTAGGAATTGGATGGGATCCAATTGATCTTAGAGATCTACCTAGTTAATTATCATATAATTTGTTGGCCAAAGTCAAGATTGTGTGTTATTTAACGGGATCCTAGCCCACTAGGAAACAAGGTTTCCCGAGTACTCCACAGAGGGTTAGAGGCTCGCCGAAAAATAGTGGGAGGCAAGTATTAAATTTGCAATATTCGTTTAGTTACTTGCCATACGCGCTCATTTCAATTTTTTCATCATAAAATGAATATATTAGTTTGACTAATATTTAATGTTGTTTTAATTAAACAGTTGGACTGTATTCAAACTACTTCAATTAATAGTTGATTTTATAATTGGATTATAGTAATCAATATAATTGAATTTAACTAATTTAATTATAGTTGATTATATAGTTAGACTATAGTAATCATTATAATAAATAGTACCTAAAATTGTTGATTCGATAGTTGGACTATTGGAATCAAGATAACTGAAAGATTAACGTTTAGAACATAATCCTGGGTGAAAATGTATTTAAATGGTTTAATTTTCAAATTGGGAATGAAACTTCAGGATAGTCCTGAAAACTGAGAAGTTACTTTATTTGATAGAGTGACATCTCGAGCCTAAGCCCGGAGTTGAGCAAATAAGTAGAACATGATATTTGGAATATTCATGTGATGATAACTTTAGTGTTTAATCCATTATGCTTGCCGCAAAGACTCCTTAATTTCTTAGTCAGAACTAAGGATTAGATCCTTATAGTATGATAATGAAATTGAAGGATCTTTATAGATCTATCCTTAGATCTTAGAAGTACTAAATTGCAATAGTAAAAACTTGGAGAGTTAATGGCTATGCTCAAGGAGACAAAGCCAAAGTTTGCAATAAGGCAAGAAGCGCAAAGCGCACCTTACTTCGACATTCCAGAAGACCAAGGCTAGGCCGAAGGCTTATGGGTGTGGAAAAGGGAAAAGGCAAAGTCATTATAATATTCTAGGAAGACAAAGGACATATCCCAAGATGTCTGCCTAAATTATGGAAAACGGGGTCACTGAAGCGTGACTGCCGTATGGACAAGGCAGACATAAAGGAATTAAATACGGGCATGGCTCTGACTTCAAGAATGTTTGTCATAAATATGTTCACTACTAGTATTAAAATTGGATTTTAGATACTGAGTGTGGTACATAAATATGTACTGGTGTGCAATATCTACTGATTAACAGGACACTGACTTCAGTTGAGATTTACCTATGAGTCAGAAAAGGGACAAGAGTCACTGTTTTAACCAAAGAAACCTAAGTTTAGGAACTACCCTTCGGGTGTGTACTTAAATTAGGGAACTGTTATAATGTAACTAGTTTGACTAGAAACATTATCTCTATATTAGGGTTTAACCCGTTGCAGGTATACCTTTATATTCTAGAACACTAAAGTGTTTTTTTTTATAAAGATGATATTGAGATAAGCACATTAGATGTGAATAACAGTATTTATATTTTGAATATAAATGAATCTCAAACGTATAAATGACAAACAAATAACTCAAACTGAATTAATCAATTGAGACTTAAAAGTGGCATCGTAGTCTGGGACACAATTAAACATGACTCGTATGTCCACACTTTCGAAGAGTGGATACTAGGACGGATTTGATTCTATTCAAATGATGTCTACAAATCCAGTTTATTAGGCAAAGTGCCTAAAACACCTTTACTTGGTAAAAGTGCAAGTGCCACCGATTTGTTAGCCCTCGTTCATAGTGACGTAAGTGGGCCCATGTCTAGCTAGGCTAGAAGTGGATATGAATATTTCGTGACCTTTACGGATGTGTCATCGCGTTATGGTTATGTGTTTCTTTTGAAACACAAATCGGAAACTTTTAGAGTTTCGACACGAAGTAGACAAATAGATCGGCAAAAGTATTAAATCGTCACGGTTAGACCATGATGAAAATACTTAAGTAATAAGTTTCTCATATACTTGAAAGAGTATAGTATTCTTTCAATGAGGACTCCTCCCGGAACACGTCAGTTTGACGGTGTGTCTGAACGGAGAAACCAAATTTTGTTAGACATGATAAGGTTAATCAGGAGTCGCTCTGAGCTACCATTTCCTTCAACGGATACGCATAAACAGTGCAAAACTTATTTTGAATAAGGTTCCATAAAAATCTATTTGACATATATCATATTAGATATTAACACGAAAGAAACCGGGTTTTCTCATTCTTGAAGATTTGGGAATGCTAGGCATATGTTTGGATGATACCAAACTAAAACCGAAATCGGATAAGTGCCTAATTGTAGGTTATCCTAGGGAAACCAAAGTATAGTACTTATACAACTCACAAGAGAACAATACAATTGTTGCTCACCATGCAGTTTTCCGAAGAGGAATACCCATATGCAGTGGTAAGTGGAAGGAAAGTAAAACTCGATGAAAATCGAAGTAATACTGTTCCAGACACTGATTTCTTAATGGAACACAAATAGTTCATCAAGGATGAAACTATACCAATAATCTTCGAATACACAAGAACCGCGTAAGTCGGAGAGAGTTAGAAAACAACCTAGGAGGTATGGGTTTCTGATCTCACCTCATAAAGATGTCAATCTTATTGAGAAACCAAACTGACTACGTATGAGGAAGTGATACAAGGTATCGACTCCCTATAATGGAAAAGTGCCATGAAGTCCGAGATGGATTCCATGTATACCAACTATGTTTAGACACTAGTTGTTGTACCGGAAGGCATTGTGCCTATTGGTACTATATAAGTCTTCAAGGAAGACATACACGGAAGGCAACATACCAACGTACTAAGCTAGGCTTGTAGCGAAAAGGTATCGTTATCAATATTATGTCGATTACGATGAAACCTTTTACTCGTTGCCATGGATAAATCCATTTGGATAATGCTTGCTAATGCTGCATGTTTCATTTATGAAATATGGCAGCTGAATGCCAAAACCGCTTTCCTTAACGGAAACCTTTTGGAGGATGTTTATAACATCCTGACAGTTTTATCGAACCAAAACGAGCAAACAATATTTGCAAGTTAATTCGATCCATTTATGGATTGAAGCAAGCATTGCGTTCTTGGAACTATCGTTTTGATGTAATCATAATGGTATATGATTTAATTCAAAATGAAAATGATTCTTGTTTATATAAGGAGGTTAGTGGGAGCGCACTGACAATGAATGTCTTAAATAATGATGATATATCATTTCTTGGAAATGATATTCCCATAATACAGTCGGTGAAAGCTTGGCTTTCATGAAAATTCTCCGTAGAATTCTTGGGAGAGACAACCTTTATTCTAGGAATAAAGTTTATTCTAGGAATAAAGATCTACTGGGATAGATCTAAAAGTTGTTGGTACTCTCCGGGAACTCGTACATTGAAACAAATGTACGCGACCTGGTGTCTCATGTGCTTTGAGCATATGGAGTCACAATCAAGCCAATCCAAGTGATAGTCACTGGATTGATGTTAAGAACATCATTTAGTATCTTAGATGAACTAAGGATGCTTTCTTATACTATGGAGAAGGAGAACATGAAGTGACTAGGTTCACTGCTGCAAGTTTCCAAACCGATACTAATGACTATAAGTCGTAACAACGGTACTATACAGTTTGAATAACGGAACAGTGAGTTGGAAATCTTCCAAGAAAGATACCGTTGCCGAATAAACAACAAAAGCGGGTTATTGCTGTAGCTGAGGCAACAATAAAAGCCATTTGGGTCGATAATAATCCTAATAAGATTATGAATAGTTCTGTTAGCAGCTGAGTTAGGCTACAACACAGGCTAAAGAATTAATTATCTCATCAACGATCCAGATATATACTTCAAATATTCATCTAATTCGTTCGGATCATACATCGTGGTGATGTGATGATCGACTAAATCGCATCAGATGATAACCTTGCAAATCCGTTGACGAAAGCTTTATCTCAGCAGAAATTTGAGCGAACCGTACATAGTTTGGGTGTAGGACACTTGAGTGATTGGCTATAGGCCAAGTGGGAGATTGTTGGACAATTATGGCCCATAGCATCACTATTTGTACAGATGATGGTGTTGTTGTACAAATTAACTATGTGACAAAGGAAATTGCCCTTTTATCATTTGTAATTAGATTACCAAGATGTATAAATGATAGAAGGTCCATATGATTAGTTCCGGATTGAGATGATATGAGACAGTATCAATCCACGAAGGTTTAATCATTAAATATCCCTAGTCGGAGTATTATCGAGATTGGACATTGATAATGCGTAAAAGACTAGTATTACACTTGTGCGCGTTGTGGGAGCATAACAAAATAGTTATCATATATTTGGGTATAGGATACTCATGCAAGTGTAATAGGAGGTTGTGTTTACCATTGGTATGGGAACAGCTTCGCTCTAGATAGACCCATCGGAATTACATTGGTAGTATGACTATGTGTCTATGGAAGTCCGAATCAGGGTAGGTGTATTTGGTCTTAACTTGAGACTTGCACTACTAATACTTGCGACAATCAATATACTTTGGTTTTGGTCATCCAGGGCTTTAACAGGTTCTGTGTACTCCTCATTTAGGACGAAATGTGGGTCAAATAAGGGCAAAAATTGGACTTGACATATTAATTTTTGAGATTGGAAACTTGAAAGGGCGTTTTAACGAAGTGTAGTTTTCGAAATTCCAATTTTGCGCATCTTTCGTATTTTAAGCATAACCTTTTACTCCAATATCGGATTGAGCTGATTCAAGTTTCAAATTAAATAAGACTCAAAGATCTACAACTTTGAAAGACAAATTAATTTCGAATTCTGAAGATTACACACCCGAAATTGATGAACCATCCAGAAGTGTGTTGTGTGTAATTATTACAGTCATTTTCAATCATTTTCAAAGCAAAAAAATAAATTAATAAATAAATAAATAATAAAAATTATCAAATCACCACCAAACATGATAAGTAATTAGTGGAGCAATTAATAATGGATTTGGTGGATGATTTGATGGAGGCAAAATTTTGCCTATAAATACCAAGCCATTTCATTTGTAAAATTCATACTTTCTTCTAAGGAATTCCTTAAGAATACTAAGAAGATTGTATCTTGTTTGTTTATTTACAGCTTTCAGTAATTAATTTCCGCTTTCACACTTTCTTTTCTTTACTTTTAAGTTTTTACTTTCCGCAATTTACTTTTACGCACAGTACTTTTCTTTCTTAAAGTTTCAGTTTTTACTTTTCATTAATGAGGAGGTAACTCCCCTTTGCTGGGGTAAAACGTAAAACTTTTATTACTAATATTTAGATTAATCTCCCTTAATTATAATATATAAACTAGTTAAAACCTGACTTAACGAGGATACCGCCATATTGGTCGGTTGGTAATTATTTAAATTGGTTTTAACCTGACTAAACTGGATACCGCCTGATTGGTCGGTTGGTAATTAAATATTAATTTGACTTAATCTGGATACCGCCTATATGGCTGGTTCGTAATTATCATGCAAAGTTAATATATTATATTAAGGGAGATATCTAAAATAGAAGTAATAAAAGAGGATCCTTTTACCTCGGCATTTTCTTTTTTTGTACTTTTACTTTATTTACTTTTCAGCAATTTACTTTCAGCATTTACTTTTCAGCAATTTATTTTCAGCAATTTACTTTCAGCATTTACTTTTCAGCATTTAATTTTCATTATTTAATTTCAGCATTTACTTTCTGTCATTTACTTTTCAGCAATTTACTTTTCAGCATTTTACTTTATGTCTTTTATTTCATTTAAGTTTTTACTACCCGTAAATATGTGTCGTAACTAAGCCAATTATCTGGGGTTGTGATGAAATCCAATATCACCGGTTTATAAGGAGTTATTTTATAGTTTGGGTAATTTAAAGGTTTACTTATTTAGTCTTAAGCTTAATTCTTCTTGTTGTCTGATCACCAATAAGATTGATGTGGTAAATCTAAAATAAACTTGACAAAGGAATTTTAGGTTTCAGCCTTAGATTTAATAGCCCACGATCTTCCTTGAGGATAGATAACCCTTTAATAGATTTCCTTACAAGATAGACATATACCTGTCGGGCGGGGGTAGCCTTATTTGGAACTTAAACTTAATGAATCCAGGTAATTTGGTTGACATAGACATATGGTTCAATTGGATTAAACTTGGTATTTGCGTCTGACCATCGACAGCGGCTTTCGCATAATTTTGTGTTCCAGGTTAGTAAACCAATTTATTACACAAACATAAAATAATCACTTCATTTTTTAAAAGATATTAGAAAGATTCACAACCCTAGATCTTTGAGTCTTTTGTTATTTTCCTTAGTATTTTCTTTTGTTTATTTTATTTAAGGAAAACCACATTCAACCAATCAAACAATCATTCTCTTCTCCATTTAATTAGATATTTGTAAATAAATAGATTCAACAATTAATAATAATAGTAGGAATTAAGTCCTCGTGGGATCGATATTTTATACTACTTGAACGATACGTGCGCTTGCGTTATACGTGTGTGTAAACGCCGGTCAAGTTTTTGGCGCTGTTTCCGGGGACTTATTTTTCTTGAGTTATTAATTTTGAAGCTATCTAATTTACTTGTATCTAATTTTCTTTATTTTATTTTGTAATTTTTATTTCTTTCTTTTGTTTTCAAGTGATTGAAAAATGGAACATTATTGGGAGATTGAAAGATTTCGAGCTTTACTAGAAGAAGATACACCCTAAATCTGGGAGCAACAGTCCGGTTTTCTGAGGCCTATTATCTAGCCCAACAACTATCACTGGATGCCAGAACCAAGCAATACCACATTTGCTCAACAAGGCACAATGGGGAGATGTGACATATGTAATGGTAACCACCCGAGAGATCATTGTGAGTACAACTACAATCCAGGGTGGCAGAGCTATCAAAATCCTTCATGGTACGAGGAACCATCATATTTTCCATCTTATCCACCATCTACCTACGATCTTCATCAAGAACCAGAACCATCAGAGGAAGATCAGTTGATTCACATGCTCAAAGATTGGTTCGAGGAACGGGAAGCTCAATTTGATGCACAAATTCAGAGTCAAGCGGCGTCTATACAGAGGATGACATATCAAGTTAGGCAATTAACAGATAACCTGAATCACATATCTCATGGAGAAAATTCAAATAATACTGAAGAAGCCTTCGATTATCCTGAGATTCATCATGACATCATAATAGAGGATGAGGCTGAGAAGTATCAAGAATCATAGGTATCAGTTCAGGAGCCTGAACCAACAAAGTCTCAATTTGATTTTTATTATTCTGACTCTGACGAGGATAAAGAAGCTGAGCTATTTGTACCAACTGCACCAACAAATGAGGATGAAACTTTCTTTCCTCTAAATGAAGATCTTGGAGCTTCCATTGCACAAATGTTTGAAGAAGATCTACCTGAGCCAATCATTTCACTCAAATCAGAGGATGAAGACCTAAAAACAGACATAACTTTACATCCTCAGACTGACACTTATGGAGCATGCATTTCACATATGACGGATGAAGAATTGAATACGGAAATTTTAAAATACATCTGTGAAGAAAAGGTGGAGCAAGAAGCAGAGCAAATGGAGGAGCAAATTTCTGAACTTATTGAGAATCCAATGCATTCAGGAACCACTGGAGCAACAAAGGTTTAAAAGGTGGCACAAGCACTGAATGGGACAAAAGTCTTTTTGCCCCTTTACCGTTAGAAGAGACCCTTCAAAAGCAACGCACATGGGATTGTCTTTAATCGGACGTCCAAAACGACGCTGAAACCTCCTTGACAGATGGATTTCAGTCACGTCTAGCTAAAGACGAAAAATTTAGCGCTAGCAGGGAGGCAACCCATGTACTTTGTTGTAATTTCTATTCTTATATTTTGTGTATACATGTTGTAGAGTTTTTAATTTTGTGTGTCATTTTTGTAGGGAAAAGCTCAACCAAAGCATAAGACAGAAGGAATGGTGTTTGGCAAAGATAAGAGATAATTCATTAACGATGGCTGAGTAAGGAATGGATTCTTGAGACGCATCCTCATGAATTTATACTAAGCGAATGGCGTATTGCGTACACAATTCTGTTGCCTTAATTATTGCTTTCATTTGCTTTTTGTTGTAATTATCTTTATTTTCATAGACATGATCCATACTTTTTGACCTTTCACGATTTCTTTTGTTGTTTAGCTAACAAACGTCGTATGGAAGATACTAGTGCTATTATTACTCACCCTTTTTCAGGTACTATAAATTCAACTCATCATTACACTTTTGAAGACATCCAAAGTAAAACATGGAAGCCACTTCAAGAAGACGAGTTGAAAACATCTGTGTGTTTTACGGTACTAGTGTTGGTACTAAGCCATAATATGTAGAAGCAGCACAGGAATTGGGTCGAGTCTTAGCTGCAAGGAATATGCACTTAAACTCTTCTTCTACTATTTAAGACATTAGGGACAATGTCTCATTTAGGTTTGTGGGAGGGAATTAGTTGATCAGTACCTTGTTTTTAGTTTGTGTGTTGTTTTTATTTTTTTTTAGTCCAAAATTTTTCGAAAAATACAAAATACAAAAAAATTGAAAATTTTTCAAAAATTACAAAAATATTTTGTGTTTTTCTGTTTTTATTTTGACTAAAAAGGTGAAATTGGTAAGAGATGAGTAAGGAGTTTCCACTCCTGAGACGTATCTCAAACCTATTTCGGAACAAGTTAATTTTTGTTTATTTCATTTTAAATTATTTAATTTGTGAATTCTCCATAAAACTGACTAAAATGGATCTTCATATGCTCAGTTAGCAGATATTATCAACATACATAGTAACATACGGACATGAGCTAAAATTGAAAAGTTTGTAATATTCAGTGCTTTAGTTTAATTAGAGGAAGCATCTCAAAAAGTGATGGAGTAAAAAAAAAAACGTATGAGATCCGAGTTATTAAGTCTGTAAGAGTGTTTTAACACCTAGTGCCCTAAAGCCAACTGGTTTGGGAGTCACTGGCCCAAAGCTCGCTAGATGGATCAAGGATGTTGCAAAAAAATATATATATCTGAAGTCTGAGTAATTAAGTCTGTAGGGGTGTCTTAACACCTGGTGCCCTAAAGCCAACTGGTTTGGGAGCCACCGACCCAACACTCGCTACATAGATGGAAGATATTGTATATAAATAAATAAATAAAACAAAAATCAAAGAAAAAAATCAGAAAAATTATTCCATTGTTGCAAAAAGGTGTGAATAAAATTTTAGGACAAAAATATTATTCTCTTATCAACTGCACTTGTGACTGTTGTGGGCAAAAATGAGTTTATTAATATTTTTTCGGCTGTGCATATGGAGAATGGTAAATATAATCGGAGAATTTACTTATTCAGTAATTTAGAAAGAAAGAAAACAATTAGTAAGTTGGAGTAGAAGTTTCACCTAATTAGTCACTAACTTCTTTATTTTTTTTTCTCTTGTCTTTTTGCTTTTGTGTGCATTAGTTTTATTATCTTTTTACTTTTGTAAAACATTTGTGGGTATCGTTGCTGTAAGCCCTCACGAGACTATAACTCGTCCACTAGAGACACCTAGGGGTTTAAAGGCTTGTTGCATATGGTAAATGCAACTGTGATCCCTACGAAAGTGGCTTAGTTTAATTTTAATTGTTTCTTGTATTTTATTTTATTTTTTTTCTCGAGGACTAATAAAATGTTAGGTTTGGGGGTGTGATGAGCGGAAAATATATCAATATTTACCGCCCCTTTTACTTAATATTTTGATTAGTTTCTCGGGTTTGATGAACGTTTTTATGTGTTTTAGTTTATTTTGCAGATAAAATAATATTGGGACACAATGAAATCATTTAGGACGAAATGTGTGTCAAATAAGGGCAAAAATTGGACTTGACATATTAATTTTTGAGATTGGAACCTTGAAAGGGCGTTTTAACGAAGTGCAGTTTTGGAAATTCCAATTTTGCGCATCTGTCGTAATTTAAGTATAACTTTTTACTCCGATATTGGATTGAGCTGATTCAAGTTCCAAATTAAAGAATATCCAAAGATCTACAACTTTTAAATACCAAATAATTTCGAATTCTGAAGATTTCATACCCGAAATTGATGAACCATCCAGAAGTGTGTTGTGTGTAATTATTAAAGTCATTTTCAAAGCAAAAAAATAAATTAATAAATAAATAATAAAAATTATCAAATCACCACCAAACATGATAAGCAATTAGTGGAGCAATTAATAATGGATTTGTTGTAGCAATTAGTGGAGCAATTAATAATGGATTTGGTGGATGATTTGATGGAGCCAAAATTTTGCCTATAAATACCAAGCCATTTCATTTGTAAAATTCATACTTTCTTCTAAGGAATTCCTTAAGAATACTAAGAATATTGTATCTTGTTTTTTTATTTACAGCTTTCAGTAATTAATTTCCGCTTTCGCACTTTCTTTTCTTTACTTTTCAGTTTTTACTTTCCGCAATTTACTTTTACGCACAGTACTTTTCTCTCTTTAAGTTTCAATTTTTACTTTTCAGTAATGAGGAGGTAACTCCCCTTTGCTGGGGTAAAAGGTAAAATTTTTATTACTAATATTTAGATTAATCTCCCTTAATTATAATATATAAACTCGTTAAAACTTGACTTAACGAGGATACCGCCATATTGGTCGGTTGGTAATTATTTAAATTGGTTTTAACCTGACTAAACTGGATACCGCCTGATTGGTCGGTTGGTAATTAATTATTAATTTGACTTAATCTGGATACCGCCTATATGGCTGGTTGGTAATTATCATGCAATGTTAATATATTATATTAAGGGAGATATCTAAAATAGAAGTAATAAAAGTGGATCCTTTTACCTCAGCATTTTCTTTTATTGTACTTTTACTTTATTTACTTTTCAGTAATTTACTTTCAGCAATTTACTTTCAGCATTTACTTTTCAGTAATTTACTTTCAGCATTTACTTTCAGCATTTAATTTTCTGTATTTAATTTCATCATTTACTTTCTGTCATTTACTTTTCAGCATTTTACTTTATGTCTTTTATTTCTATAGGACACATATGTTGGACGACGTTGTTTCGAGCTCGCGGCCCGGTTGGGAGTACGGAGTAGCCCGCAGGGGACTAAACCGGAGAAATAACATGGAGTCGCCACCCGGTGTGAACCGGGAAAATGATTTAAGGCCGCACTCACCCCTCGCAAGGGAAGGCCTCAAACCATTGGGTTCGGAATGTTTCCTTACTTATGCCACTTGTAATGAAATGATTTGTGCAATAATTTAATCGAATCTACGCAACATATTTCCAAGAATATTATATTTCTAAGCTCACATGCACAAATACAAGGTTCATATCTAAGTTTGCATATAACCTTTGTCCGAATTTGCATACAACCTATTTGCATATAACCTATGTCCAAATTTGCATGCATAAAGGTAAATTGAAACACGGCAAACATATAACTTCATAAGCACACCATATTCATGGATACGAAAACACAAGGAAATGGTATTTGTACAAACAGGCATAAAAGTGAATCGAAATAATGGCAAGCATATAATTTAATAAGCACATCATACTTATACATGTGGAAACACAAATAAATGGCAATTGCACAATCATGTGTAACAAAGAGAAGCAATTAGGTACATAATGCAAAGAGATAACTAATGGGGCAATCATGCATGAAATGTGATGAAAATGACTCAATTCAGTGTATGTGCGTTCGTGTGGCATTCATAAACGCGTTCGAACGGTAAATAGAAGGTTTACGTTCGTATCGCGATTGATAACGCGTTCGAACAGGACAAGACCTGATGAAACAAAACACATGCACATTCGAGTAGCGTTCGTAAATGAGTTCAAATGGTAAACAGAAGGTTCGCGTTTGTATAGTGTTTGAGAACGCGTTTGAATGGGACAAGACCCGATGAAACAAAATGCATGCGCGTTCGAGTAGCGTTCGTAAACGCATTCGAACAGGAAACAGAAGGTTCACGTTCGTATAGCGTTCGAGAACGCGTTCGAACGGGACAGAAGGTGATGCATGATAGACGACGCAAACACATACACAGATGCACAATGTAGGGTCCCGTGTGCCCGATTGAACTCATTCTCATTCAATCGAGTATACCTCATCTGGCACGGAAAAACATCGTGGTAAAGGTAGCCTTTAGGCATTTTCCCTCGAATAGAGGACCTTTAATCAACCCTAGTTAGCCCATACGCACTTGAATGCAATACATGCGTAAATATAACAATGATATGTAAAAGGTCAATGACATAACAATAGGCGCAGTAAAACATCGTGGTAAAGGTAGCCCTTTAGGCATTTTCCCTCCAACAGAGGACCTTTAATACACCCTAGTTAGCCCATGCGCATTACATTACAATGCATAAAAATGAATGAGACAATAATGTGGACTTCCGTATATCCGATTAAATGTATCTCACATTCAATCAAACACATTTCGAGGAGGAGAAGAGAATTATTTCTTATTACCTCTTGTTTGTATAGACTAGGAGTTTTTTTTGTGTGAATGAGCTAGGGGTTCTAAGGGTTGGATTTGGGTTTCTTTTATAGGCAAAGGGTAGGGTTTTCTTGTTAGAGAAGGAATAAGAGATCATGCAATAAAGGTGAGATATTTTTTAGTGTTATACAAGGAAAATAAATATATAATTAGAGACAAGATTTGTTTAAATTAGGAATAGGTTTATTTGATTTGTTTATTTATTTTATTTAATTTGGTATATGATTTGTTTTGTTAGGCAAGTGGATATGTTATTTTAGTAGGTGATTATTTAGATCTGATACATGTTTTAAATGTTTTAATTATTTTTGGGTGGATTTTGGTAGGCTAATTGGGCTTGGGCGTGAGGCTAGCAGCAAAACCAGAAGTACCGACACTGTTTGAACGCCGATTCGAACGTTGCACGAACACCCGTAATCCGCTTAACATTCGAACGTGTTCACGAACACGGCACGAACGAAAGCAGTGAACATGCAAATTGGATCCGATGACATACTTATTCTGAATTTCCCCTTCCGACATTCGTTTCCCGCGACTTCCGTGACTTAAAAGGTAGTGTCTCCAAATGAGACTCATCATTGGGACTTACTTGTAAAATGCAGTGCCTACAGTCTCCCCCACTTTGATGGGACTTGTGCAGTGTGTGACAATGATAATCATATCAAAGTCGTGCAATGCATTTTTACTTACCTGGCTCGCCAGCTGCCACCTGACTTGCCTGCTGCCTCGAGCTGAGTTGATGACACAGTGGACCTCGATCCTGGGACGCATCCCAATAATTACAACAGACAACGGGGGCCTCGACCCTGGTACGTATCCCAATACCGCGGACAATGTGGGTCACGACCCTGGGACGCATCCCCAAAACTGATGATGTAGTGGACCTCGATCCTGGGACGCATCCCAATAATTGCAACCGACAACGGGGGCCTCGACCCTGGGACACATCCCAATACTGCTGACAATATGGGTCACGACCCTGGGACTCATCCCCAAAACTGTTGATGATATGGGTCACGACCCTGGGACTCATCCCCAAAACTGATGTTGATGATGTGAGTCACGACCCTGGTACTCATCCCCAAAATTGATGCTGATGATGTGGGTCTCAACCCTAGGACTCATCCCCAAAACTGATGTTGATGTGGGCCTCAACCTTGAGACTCATCTCCAAAACTGATACTGATGTGATGTGGGCCTCAACCCTGAGACTCATCTCCAAAACTGATACTGATGTGATGTGGGCCTCAACCCTGGGACTCATCCCTAAAACTGATACTGATGTGGGCCTCGGCCCATAAACTGATACTGATGTGATGTGGGCCTTAACCTTGGGACTCATCCCTAAAACTGATGCTGATGTGGGCCTCGGCCCACGGACTGATACTGATGTGGGCCTCGCCCCTAAACTGATACTGATATGGGCCTCGCCCCCAAACAAATATGGATGTGGGCCTCGCCCATAAGCTGATGCTGATGTGGGCCTCGCCCCCAGGCTGATACTGATATGAGCCTCGCCCCCAAACTGATGCAGATGTGGGCCTCGCCCCTAAACTGATGCTGATGTGGGCCTCGCCCCCAAATTGATACTGATGCGATGTGGGCCTCAACCCTGGGACTCATCCCTAAAACTGATACTGATGTGATGTGGGCCTCAACCTTGGGACTCATCCCTAAAACTGATGCTGATGTGGGCCTCGGCACACAGACTGATGCTGATGTGGGCCTCGCCCCTAAACTGATACTGATATTGGCCTCGCCCCAAAAAGGATGTAGATGTGGGCCTCGCCCATGAGCTGATGCTGATGTGGGCCTCGCCCCCAAGATGATACTGATATGGGCCTCGCCCCCAAACTAATGCGGATGTGGGCCTCGCCCCTAAACTGATGCTGTAGTGGGCCTCGCCCCTACGCTGTTACTGATGTGGGCCTCGACCCTAGGACTCATCCTCCAACTGATGCTGACATGGTCCTCGCCTTCAAACTGATGTTTGATGTGGGCCTCGCCCCCCAATCCGATGCGGATGTGGGCCTCGACCCTGGGACTCATCCCCCAACTGATGCTGACACGGGCCTCACCCCCAAACTAGTGTTGATGTGGGCCTCGCTCCCAAACCGATGTTGATGTGGGCCTCGCCCCCAAAATGATACAGATGTGGGCCTCGACCCCAAACTGATACTGATTCCTTCCTGAAACTGATGACAATGTATTGTTATTGCTTTTGGTTGGCTTGCTTTTGCCGCTTTCTCTTTTTCTTCTTTGAAACCTGTTATTACAAAACAGAACAAACACAAAAAGAATGCAAATATGTTACGTGTATGCATGCATGCATGAATGATTTTCCTATCCAGTTGGGTTGGGTCTTCTGTCAATTCCCTTGGTGACTGCTCGGTCATCTTTCTCTCAGGCAAAATACTGCTTCAATCTATCCACGTTGATCAGCTCGGTGAACTCGTTCCCTTCCAAATCTGACAGTCTCACTGCCCCATTTCCCATTACTTTCTGCACTATGTAGGGTCCTTCCCAGTTAGGTCTGAACTTTCTTCTTGGGTCTGTCGTCGACGGCCTCGACTGCTTGAGTACCAAATCACCCTTTCTGATCTTAGTAGGACGCACCTTCTTGTTGAATGCTCGGGCTAGTCTCTTCTGATATATTTGCATGTGATGCAAGGACTTCAGCCTTTTTTCATCCAGTAGTGCTAATTGTTCAAATCTATGTGCGGCCCATTCTTGTTCAGGCAACTTTGCTTCTACTAATACCAGCATGGACAGTATCTCAACTTCCACTGGCAGTACTGCTTCCATTCCGTAGACTAAAGAGTAAGGTGTGGCTCCTGTTGTGTTCTCACTGATGTTCTGTACCCCCACAGGGCATACGGTAGCTTGTTAGCCTAATCTTTGCAGTTCTCTGTCATCTTGGCTAATATCTTCTTTACTGTCTTATTGGCTGCCTCAACTGCCCCATTTGCCTGCAGCCGGTAAGGTGATGACTTGTGATGTCCAATCCCATATCTCTGTAGCATTGCCTTCGTTTCCCCTTGAAACTGAACTCTGTTATCTGTCACTACATGATGCGGCATCCCATACCGACATACGATGTTCCGAGCTATGAACACCGCCATCTGCTTTATTGTAACGTTACGAAATGACTCGGCTTCCACCCATTTTGAGAAGTAGTCCACTGCCACTACTATGAAGCGATGCCCATTCAATGCATTCAGTCGAATCTCCCCGATCATATCAATTCCCTATGCTGAAAAAGGCCACGGCTCTGATAGCCCATGCAACTCTGTCTGTGGCAGATGATACAAATTACCGTGTGCTTGACAATCATGACAAAGTTTTACCAACTTTGCACAGTCTGTCTCCATGGTCAACCAGTAGAAACCCTGTCTTACAATCTTGCGAGACAAATTTAACCCATTTATATGTGGTCCACATACCCCGCATGTATTTCTTCCATTGTCTTCTAGGCCTCTTCTTTTCTCAAACACTTCAACTGAACGTCATTTACCTGTCTCTTGTATAATTCTCCTTCCAAAATCACATACTGAGAAGCCAACTTCTGAATGGCTATTTTGTCTTTTATGCTTGCTCCTTCGGGGAATTCTCTGTGTTCCAGATACCTCTGAATGTCATGATACCAAGGTTTCCATCGTCAATCTCTACTTCCAAAACTCTTTCTGTCTCAGAAATAGGTCTGCTTGTTGTCGTTAGTACCAATGGTCTCATCACTAATTTCTCCGAATTTTCCCAAGTCGCTGCAAGTGTAGCTAATGCGTCTGCCATCTGATTCTCTTCTCGTGGCAAGTGCTGAAACTTACAATCGGGGATAGCCTGTGCCAAATTTCTGAGGTGAAAAAGAAAAGGTTTCAATCGTTCTTCCTTCATTCCTATTCTCACTGAATCTGTCGGATTACCAACATCGAATCTCCGTAGACCTCCACGCTCTCAGCCTTCAAGGCTATCAGTGCAGTTAATCCAAAAGCATGTGCTTCATACTCAACCATGTTGTTGGTTACACCAAATGTCAACCTCTTGGCCATATGCAAGGTTTCTCCCTCGGAGGTCACTATCACAATCCCAATTCCAGTTCCTTTGCAATTCACCGCTCCGTCGAAATACATTTTCCATCCTTGAACTGTTATTGCTTGGATCTCTTCATCAGGGAATTCAAACTTGTACTGATCCCCTTCAATAGGTTGCAATGTCAGGAACTCTGCTATGGCTCGCCTCTTGATTACTTTGGAGGTGAGATACTCAATGTCAAACTCTGTCAGCAACACTAACTATATGCCCAACTTCCCCACTAGTGAAGGTACTGAATGCAGATACTTCAAAGGATTCTCCTTGGCTACCACATGGATCTTGTAAGACTGGAAGTAATGCCGCAATTTTCTGGATGTCCATACCACTGCCAAACAGATCTTCTATACTTCTTGATAGCGGACCTCGTACGGAAGCATCTTCTTACTGAGATAGTAGACTGCATGTTCTACCCCTGTCTCATCTGTCTGTACCATCATTGCCCCCAATGCTTCTGATTCTATGGCCAAATACAATATCAAGGGTCTGCCCGGTCTCAGAGGTTTCAATACAAGAGGTTTTACCAAGTATTCTCTGATCTTGTCGAAGGCTGCTTGACATTGATCATTCCATTTCACTGGCTGGTCTTTTCTTAGCAGTTTGAAGATAGGCTCATATACTGATGTCAACTTGGCGATGAACCGACTGATATACTGAATTTTCCCGAGGAACGCTCTAACTTCCTTCTCTGTCTTTGGTGCTGGCATCTTTGTGATTGCTTTGATATTCTCTGAGTCTACCTCTATTCCTCCCATTCCCACTATATGTCCCAGCAACTTTCCTAATGTTACCCCAAACACACATTTCTTGGGATTCAGCCGCAAGTTATATTTGTCAACTCTCTGAAGGAACTTTTCCAGTGCTTCTATATGCCGAATTCTTGTTTCTGATTTCACCATCATATCATCCACATATACTTCAATCTCTTTATGCATCAAGTCGTGGAATAGTGTAGTGGCCATCCGCTGATAAGTAGCTCCTGCATTCTTGAGCCCAAACGACATTACCTTGTAACAATATATGCCCCATTCGGTGACAAAGGCAGTCTTGTGCTTGTCTTCTTCAGCAATGAGAACCTGATTGTATCCTGAAAACCCATCTGTAAATGAATACTTGGCAGATAAAGCTGCACTGTCAACTAGCACATCTATATGAGGTAGAGGGAAATCATCTTTCGGGCAAGCCTTGTTAAGATCTCTGTAATCCACACACATTCTGACCTTCCCGTATTTTTTCGGTACCGGCACAATATTTGCCAACCACTCCTGATATTTCACTACTTCTAGGAACCCCACATCTATCTGTTTCTTGACTTCTTCTCTAACTTTCTCAGCCCACTCTTGTCTCATCCATCGGAGTTTCTGTTTCACTGGCCTCATATTCGGATAAGTTGGTATTGTATGCTGGGCGATGCTTCTGTCTACCCTAGGCATGTCCTCGTAGGACCAAGCAAAGACTTTGGCATATCTGACCAATATTTCTTCTAATTTCTCACGTTCCTCAGTGGTAACCTCACTCGCAATTTCATCGCCATGTCATCGCCACGTCATCGCCACGTCAGCATGACGTCATCGATGACGTCATCACAATAATTGAGAATTAGCCGCCTTGACACGTGTCGCGTGAATAGTCAGCCGCCATGCCACGTGTCGTCTCCTCAGCGTGCCACGTCGACAAATACAGCGTCGCGACGCTGAGATCCTTAGCGTCGCGACGCCCGAACAGTGAAAAATTTTCCTATAAATTCAGCGCGAAATTTCAGAATTTTGTACACCTTTCTCTCTCTTGATTTTCTCTCTCGAGAGAGTTTCTCTCTCTAGAATTTTTATTTTTATTTTTTTTAGTTTTTTTTATTTTTTTTTGTAAATAATTTAATTACTTTTTGTAATAATAGTAATTTAATTTTTACTTTTTACTTTTTACAGTTTTTACTATTCACCATGTTGAAGTAACTTTTTCAGCTAAGGTGAAAGGTAATTCTTCTACTATTGCTATTTAGATTAATCTCCCTAAAAATAATATATTAACTATTTAAAATATTGACTTAATAAGGGATACCGCTATATTGGTCGGTTGGTAATTTAATTTTAATCTGGTTTAAACCTGACTAATCACGGATACCGCCAGACTGGTCGGTTGGTAAATTTACTTTTGGTTCCGCCTTAATGGCTGGTTGGACTTAATTTGACTTAATCAGGATACCGCCAGACTGGTCGGTTGGTAAATTTATCACAAGTTTATATATTATTTTATGTGAGATATCTAAATTAGTAGTAGTGAAAGTAATTCCTTTTACCTTAGCATTTTATTTTATTGTAATTTACTTTTCAGCATTTTTACTTTATGTCTTTTACTTTTATGAATTTACTAGTCCTAATTATGTGTTAGTTAATTAGAGGTTGTGATGACTTTTAATATCACCGGTTTATAAGGGATTATTTTATAGTTTGGTAATTTAAAAGTTTATTTATTAAGTCTTAAGCTTAATGCTTCTTGTTGTCTGATCACCAATAAGATTGATATGGTAAATCTAAAATGAACTAGACATAGGGATTTTAGGTTTCAGCCTTAGACTTAATAGCCCACGATCTTCCTTGAGGATAGATAATCCTTTAATAGATTTCCTTACAGGATAGGAATATACCTGTCGGGCGGGGGTAGCCATAATTGGAACTTAACCTTAATGAATCCAGATAATTTGGTTGACATAGACATATGGTTCAATTGGGTTAAACTGGGTATTTGTGTCTGACCATCGACAGAGGCTTACACATAATTTAGTGTTCCAGGTTAGTAAATCGATTTATTACACAAACAAAAATAATCACTTCATCTTTTAAATGATATTAGAATGATTCACAACCTTAGATCTTTGTGTCTTTTATTTTCCTTAGTATTTTCTTTTATCTTTTTATTATTTATTTAGCAAATCTACAATCAACCAAATCAATCAAGCAATCAATTCTATTCTCCCTTTAATTAGATATTTGTAAATAAATAGATTCAATAATTAATAACAACAGTAGGAATTAAGTCCTCGTGGGATCGATATTTTTATACTACTTGAACGATACGTGCGCTTGCGTTATACGTGTGTGTTTACGCCGGTCAAGTTTTTGGCGCCGTTGCCGGGGACTTATATTTCTTGAGTTGTTAATTTTGAAGCTATCTAATTTACTTGTATCTAATTTTCTTTATTTTTATCTGTAATTTTATCTTTCTTTCTTTTTCAGGTGACTTAAAAATGGAACAATACTGGGAGATTGAAAGACTACGTGCTTTACAAGAAGATACACCCAACATCTGGGAGCAACAGTCCGGTTTTCTGAGGCCTGTTGTCGAGCCCAATGATTATCACTGGATGCCAGAATCAAGCAATACTACATTTGCTCAACAGAACTCAATGTGGAGATGTGACATATGTAATGGTGACCACCCAAGCAATTATTGCGAATACAACTACCATCCAGGGTGGCAGAACTATCAAGATCCTACATGGTACGAAGAACCAACACATTTCACAGAATCACATTTTCCATCTTATCCACCATCTTCCTTCGATCCTTATCAACAACCAGAACCATCAGAGGAAGATCAATTGATTCACATGTTCAAAGAACAGACAGCTCAATTTGATGCACAAATTCAGAGTCAAACAGAATCCATGCAGAGAATGACAGATCAAATCAGACAATTAACAGAAAACCAGAACTATATACCTCAAGAACCATTTTCAGATGACACTGATGTAGCCTTCGAGTACCAATCATTTTATAATGACACTTCATCAGAAGAGGAGGCTGAGCAGTATCAAGAATCAGATGTATCAGTTCAGGAACTTGAACCGGCAAAGTCTCGATTTGATTTCTATTATTCAGATTCTGACGAGGATGAAGCTGAAATATTTGTACCAACTGCATCAAAAATTGAGGATGGAATTCTGTATCCTCAAAATGAAGATCTTGGAGAATGCTTTGCACAAATGTTTGAAGAAGATCTACTTGAGCCAATCATTTCACTCAGATCAGAGGATGAAGACCTAATGTCAGACACATCTTTTCATCCTCGGGTGGAGCAAGAAACAGAGCAAATGGAGGAGCAAATGTCTGACCTTAATAAAAATCCAGAGCATTCAGGAAAAACATCGCTGTTTTGGGGAGTACAAATCAAAGATATCACCCAGAAGCTTGACAGAATGGAACTTCCATTCCAAGTCAAGCACCATTCGAGACCTCCTGATTTTCTTTCTTTCTTTGCAGGAACCAAGAGAGCAATAAAGATTAAAAAGGTGGCACAAGCACTGAATGAGAAAAAATATTTTTTGCCACTTTACCGTTGGAAGAGACCCTTCAAAAGCAACGCTCACGGGATTGTCTTTAATCGGACATCCAAAACGACACTCAAACCTCCTTGACATATGGATTTCAGTCACGTCTGGCTGAAGACGAAAAATTTAGCGCTAGCAGGGAGGCAACCCATGCAATTTGTTGTAATTTATTTTTCATATTTTGTGTGAACTTTTTAAATTTTGTGTGTTAGTTTTGCAGGAAAAATAAAAACGGAATTTTTCAGAACAAGAAAGGCAGTGCAAGCGGGATTTTCAAAAACTTGACCGGCGTAAACACACACGTATAACGCAAGCGCACGTATCGTTCAAGTAGTATAAAAATATCGATCCCACGAGGACTTAATTCCTACTGTTGTTATTAATTATTGAATCTATTTATTTACAAATATCTAATTAAAGGGAGAATAGAATTGATTGCTTGATTGATTTGGTTGATTGTAGATTTGCTAAATAAATAAATAAAAAGATAAAAGAAAATACTAAGGAAAATAAAAGACACAAAGATCTAAGGTTGTGAATCATTCTAATATCATTTAAAAGATGAAGTGATTATTTTATGTTTGTGTAATAAATCGATTTACTAACCTGGAACACTAAATTATGTGTAAGCCTCTGTCGATGGTCAGACACAAATACCCAGTTTAACCCAATTGAACCATATGTCTATGTCAACCAAATTATCTGGATTCATTAAGGTTAAGTTCCAATTATGGCTACCCCCGCCCGACAGGTATATTCCTATCCTGTAAGGAAATCTATTAAAGGGTTATCTATCCTCAAGGAAGATCGTGGGCTATTAAGTCTATAAGGCTGAAACCTAAAATCCCTATGTCTAGTTCATTTTAGATTTACCATATCAATCTTATTAGTGATCAGACAACAAGAAGCATTAAGCTTAAGACTTAATAAATAAACCTTTAAATTACCCAGCTATAAAATAATCCCTTATAAACCGGTGATATTAAAAGTCATCACAACCTCTAATTAACTAACACATAATTAGGACTAGTAAATTCATAAAAGTAAAAGACATAAAGTAAAAATGCTGAAAAGTAAATTACAATAAAATAAAATGCTAAGGTAAAAGGAATTACTTTCACTACTACTAATTTAGATATCTCCCATAAAATAATATATAAACTTGTGATAAATTTACCAACCGACCAGTCTGGCGGTATCCTGATTAAGTCAAATTAAGTCCAACCAGCCATTAAGGCGGAACCAAAGGTAAATTTACCAACCGACCAGTCTGGCGGTATCCGTGATTAGTCAGGTTTAAACTAGATTAAAATTAAATTACCAACCGACCAATATAGCGGTATCCCTTATTAAGTCAATATTTTAAATAGTTAATATATTATTTTTAAGGGAGATTAATCTAAATAGCAATAGTAGAAGAATTACCTTTCACCTTAGCTGAAAAAGTTACTTCAACATGGTGAATAGTAAAAACTGTAAAAAGTAAAAAGTAAAAATTAAATTACTATTATTACAAAAAGTAATTAAATTATTTACAAAAATAAAAATAAAAAAAACTAAAAAAAATAAAAATAAAAATTCTAGAGAGAGAAACTCTCTCTAGAGAGAGAAATCAAGAGAGAGAAAGGTGTACAAAATTCTGAAATTTCGCGCTGAATTTATAGGAAAATTTTTCACTGTTCTGGCGTCGCGATGCCAAGGATCTCAGCGTCGCGACGCTGTATTTGTCGACGTGGCACGCTGAGGAGACGACACGTGGCATGGCGGCTGACTATTCACGCGACACGTGTCAAGGCGGCTAATTCTCAATTATTGTGATGACGTCATTGATGACGTCATGCTGACATGGCGATGACGTGGCGCTGGCGTGTGTTGTAATTGTCGGCACAATAGGATTGCGACACGTGGCGACACGTGTCACGCTGTGATTCGCTGATGCTGACGTGGCATGTTGACTCGGTTGACCTGCTGACGTGGACGATGGTGTGGCATGACACGTGGCAAGGTTGACTTGTTGACCGATGATGTGGCTGATGACGAGGCGACACGTGTCAAGTCTGAGTGTCGGCAGCATATGATGATGACACGTGGCACGGCGCATGTTAGCAGATGGGATGTGATGGTGACACGTGGCACGGCGCATTTTAGCAAAGTCAAAACTTCTCAAATTGTTGACCGTTGACCAGGCGCATGTTAGCAGATTCGGCTCACGCTGGGCGTCGCGGCGCGCAGTGTTCCAGCATCGCGACGCGCAAAAGACGAAAATATCCCTGTTGACGCATTTTTGTCCGGTTTTGCCTCAAATTGCCTCCCGTGCTGTCCAAACTTTATTTATCTGCAAAATAACAATAAAACACATCAAAATGTTCACAAAACTCAAGAAACTATACAAAATATTAAGTTAAATAAGTGGGAAATAGTGATATAAATACCACTCATCACACCCCCAAACCTAACATTTTGCTAGTCCTCAAGCAAAATATAAAATAAAATAACTTAACAAAATTTAACTAAGCCATTTTCGTAGGGATCACGGTTGCATTTAGCATATGCAACAAGCCTTTAAACCCCTAGGTGTCCCTAGTGGACGAGTGTAGTCTCGTGAGGGTTTACAGCAATGATACCCACAAACATTTTACAAAAGTAAAAAGTTAGTAAAACTAATGCACACAAAAGCAAAAAGACAAGAGAAAAGAGAATAAAGAAAGTTAATGACTAATCAGGTGAAAATTCTACTCCAAGTTACTAGTTGTTTTGTTTCTTTCTAAATTACCGAATAAGTAAATTCTCCGATTATTTTTACCATTCTCCATATACACAGCAAACAAAATATTAATCAACTCATTTTTGCCCACAACAGTCATAAGTGCAGTTGATAAGAGTGTAATATTTTTGTCCTAAAGTTCTATCAGATTTCACACCTTTTTGTAGCAATGGAATAATTTTCTGATTTTTCTGATTTTTTCTTTGATTTTTTCTCTATTTTTTATTTATATACAATACCTTCCGTCTATGTAGCGAGTGTTGGGTCGGTGGCTCCTAAACCAGTTGGCTTTAGGGCACCAGGTGTTAAGACACCCCTACGAACTTAATTACTCAGACTTCAGATATATATATTTTTGCAGCATCTTTGATCCATGTAGCGAGCTTTGGGCCAGTGACTCCCAAACCAGTTGGTTTTAGGGCACTAGGTGTTAAAACACTCTTACAGACTTAATAACTCGGATCTCGGACGTTTTTTTTTTTTTTTTTTTTTTTTACTCCATCACTATTTAGAGATGCTTCCTCCAATTAAACTATAGCACGTAATATTACAAACTTTTCAATTTTAGCTCATGTCCGTATGTTTCCATGTAAGTTCATAATACCTGTCAACTGAACATAAGAAGATCCATTTTAGTCAGATTTATGGAGAATTCACAAATTAAATAATTCAAAATGAAATAAACAAAAATTAACTTATTTCGAAATAGGTATGAGATTCGTCTCAGGAGCGGAAATTCCTTACTCGGCTACCTCTCACCAATTCCACCTTTTTAGTCAAAATAAAAACACAAACACAAAATATTTTTGTAATTTTTGAAAATTTTTCAATTTTTTTGTATTTTTCGAAAAATTTGGACTAAAAATAAAAACAACATACAAACTAAAAACAAGGAGGTATTAATCAACTAAATCTCACCCCAAACCTAAATGAGACATTGTCCCCAATGTCTTAAACAGTAAAAGGAGAGTTAGAAGGTTGTACCTGCTGTTTGCTGAAATTTTACAGGAAAAATTACCGATTAAGATTTATGCCCAAATTACGGTTCTTATCACAATTGCTATTTGACCATTTTCATTAAAAATTTTGGCAGAATCACCTCTAAAAACTCAAAATTTCCCCAAAATTCACCCTAAAAAATTATCACCAATCAAATCCCAACTTTGGTATTTTTCAGAAAAATCCGACAGAGTCTCCCCTGAATTTTTGATTATCCAACACAACCTAAATCTATCAAATGCCACAAACACCCCAATTCAACTCTTCGCCCCCACAATCTACGAATCAAATTAATCCACAATCCAACCCTTCGTAATTCAAAATTCCAAATCAAACACACCACAATTCAAACCTAATTACCAAATCAAATTATTAATTACAAATCAAATTTTTATCAAATCATTACTGTAATTTTGATTCTGGCAGTGAAGGATACGGATCGGTTTGGACTTGGGTTTGATTTGTTGAGGCTCGGTTTCGGTTGCTGTGGTTGGCAGTGGTAGCTCCGGTGAGGCTTGGTTTTGGTAAGGTTTCGGCAAAGGTGGGTGTATCGGCAGTGGGTTGGCTTCTGGTGACTCTCGGTGGTGAAGATTCGGTCGGTAGCTGTGATGGTGAAGGAGGTTCTCGGCAAGGATGGCTCGGTTCGGTTTGCGGTGGTGGTGGCTAATATTCGCAAGACAGTGGCAATTTGGCTCGGCAATGGGCTGATTTGTCTCAGTTTGGTCGGCTGTGGTTGATTTGGGCGATGTTGGTGCGGTTCTGTGATGTCTTGGAAGTGGGTCACAGCTCGGTGGTAATGGATTCGTGGTGGGTAGTTTCGGCCAGATGGTGGTGCTCAGAACCGGCGATGAAGGTTTCGGCAAGGATGAAGATGGTGTTGATCTCTGCGATGGCTCACGGTGGTGGATCTTGGTTGGCTAAGATTCGATCACGGTGATGAAGTTAGTGGCTCGCGGGTGATGATGGCTGGTTCGGTTCTGGTGGCTCGGTAAAGACTTGGTGTTTGACATGGCGAAGGTTGCGGCTGTGGATCTCGGTCGTGAGGCTCACGGTCACGATGGCACTCGATTTGGTGGGTCTCGGCTGGGGGATCGTGCGTGGTGGGTGGTGGCTCTCGGCTTGGGTGAATCTTGTTTTGAGGTGATGGTTGGTGATTGGTTGAGGATGAAGAAGATGAAGAGTGAAAGGAGATGCTGCCAGCGCCCTGCTTATGTCTCTGATTTCGAGTCAGCGTCGAGACGCTGAATTTTTTTTTTTTTTTTTTTTTGGCAAAATCATGTCTCGCAACGGATAAATCCATAGGGACGCCTCTCAAGAGGTGACTCCTTACTCGGCCGTCTCTTCTGGATTGACTTTGTATCTTCGTGATTTTGTCAAATTTTTATTTTGAAAATCCCGCTTGCACTGCCTTTCTTGTTCTGAAAAATTCCGTTTTTATTTTTCCTGCAAAACTAACACACAAAATTAAAAGTTCACACAAAATATGAAAAATAAATTACAACAAATTGCATGGGTTGCCTCCCTGCTAGCGCTAAATTTTTCGTCTTCAGCCAGACGTGACTGAAATCCATATGTCAAGGAGGTTTGAGTGTCGTTTTGGATGTCCGATTAAAGACAATCCCGTGAGCGTTGCTTTTGAAGGGTCTCTTCCAACGGTAAAGTGGCAAAAATATTTTTTCTCATTCAGTGCTTGTGCCACCTTTTTAATCTTTATTGCTCTCTTGGTCCTGCAAAGAAAGAAAGAAAGAAAATCAGGAGGTCTCGAATGGTGCTTGACTTGGAATGGAAGTTCCATTCTGTCAAGCTTCTGGGTGATATCTTTGATTTGTACTCCCCAAAACAGCGATGTTTTCCTGAATGCTCTGGATTTTTATTAAGGTCAGACATTTGCTCCTCCATTTGCTCTGTTTCTTGCTCCACCTGAGGATGAAAAGATGTGTTGACATTAGGTCTTCATCCTCTGATCTGTGAGTGAAATGATTGGCTCAAGTAGATCTTCTTCAAACATTTTGTGAAAGCATCTCCAAGATCTTCATTTTGAGGATACAGAATTCCATCCTCAATTTTTGATGCAGTTGGTACAAATATTTCAGCTTCATCCTCGTCAGAATCTGAATAATAGAAATCAAATCGAGACTTTGCCGGTTCAAGTTCCTGAACTGATACATCTGATTCTTGATACTGCTCAGCCTCCTCTTCTGATGAAGTGTCATATAAAATGATTGGTACTCGAAGGCTACATCAGTGTCATCTGAAAATGGTTCTTGAGGTATATAGTTCTGGTTTTCTGTTAATTGTCTGATTTGATCTGTCATTCTCTGCATGGATTCTGTTTGACTCTGAATTTGTGCATCAAATTGAGCTGTCTGTTCTTTGAACATGTGAATCAATTGATCTTCCTCTGATGGTTCTGGTTGTTGATAAGGATCGAAGGAAGATGGGGATAAGATGGAAAATGTGATTCTGTGAAATGTGTTGGTTCTTCGTACCATGTAGGATCTTGATAGTTCTGCCACCCTGGATGGTAGTTGTATTCGCAATAATGCTTGGGTGGTCACCATTACATATGTCACATCTCCACATTGAGTTCTGTTGAGCAAATGTAGTATTGCTTGATTCTGGCATCCAGTGATAATCATTGGGCTCGACAACAGGCCTCAGAAAACCGGACTGTTGCTCCCAGATGTTGGGTGTATCTTCTTGTAAAGCACGTAGTCTTTCAATCTCCCAGTATTGTTCCATTTTTAAGTCACCTGAAAAAGAAAGAAAGAAATAAAAATTACAGATAAAAATAAAGAAAATTAGATACAAGTAAATTAGATAGCTTCAAAATTAACAACTCAAGAAATATAAGTCCCCGGCAACGGCGCCAAAAACTTGACCGGCGTAAACACACACGTATAACGCAAGCGCACGTATCGTTCAAGTAGTATAAAAATATCGATCCCACGAGGACTTAATTCCTACTGTTGTTATTAATTATTGAATCTATTTATTTACAAATATCTAATTAAAGGGAGAATAGAATTGATTGCTTGATTGATTTGGTTGATGTAGATTTGCTAAATAAATAAATAAAAAGATAAAAGAAAATACTAAGGAAAATAAAAGACACAAAGATCTAAGGTTGTGAATCATTCTAATATCATTTAAAAGATGAAGTGATTATTTTATGTTTGTGTAATAAATCGATTTACTAACCTGGAACACTAATTATGTGTAAGCCTCTGTCGATGGTCAGACACAAATACCCAGTTTAACCCAATTGAACCATATGTCTATGTCAACCAAATTATCTGGATTCATTAAGGTTAAGTTCCAATTATGGCTACCCCCGCCCGACAGGTATATTCCTATCCTGTAAGGAAATCTATTAAAGGGTTATCTATCCTCAAGGAAGATCGTGGGCTATTAAGTCTAAGGCTGAAACCTAAAATCCCTATGTCTAGTTCATTTTAGATTTACCATATCAATCTTATTGGTGATCAGACAACAAGAAGCATTAAGCTTAAGACTTAATAAATAAACCTTTAAATTACCCAACTATAAAATAATCCCTTATAAACCGGTGATATTAAAAGTCATCACAACCTCTAATTAACTAACACATAATTAGGACTAGTAAATTCATAAAAGTAAAAGACATAAAGTAAAAATGCTGAAAAGTAAATTACAATAAAATAAAATGCTAAGGTAAAAGGAATTACTTTCACTACTACTAATTTAGATATCTCCCATAAAATAATATATAAACTTGTGATAAATTTACCAACCGACCAGTCTGGCGGTATCCTGATTAAGTCAAATTAAGTCCAACCAGCCATTAAGGCGGAACCAAAAGTAAATTTACCAACCGACCAGTCTGGCGGTATCCGTGATTAGTCAGGTTTAAACCAGATTAAAATTAAATTACCAACCGACCAATATAGGGGTATCCCTTATTAAGTCAATATTTTAAATAGTTAATATATTATTTTTAAGGGAGATTAATCTAAATAGCAATAGTAGAAGAATTACCTTTCACCTTAGCTGAAAAAGTTACTTCAACATGGTGAATAGTAAAAACTGTAAAAAGTAAAAAGTAAAAATTAAATTACTATTATTACAAAAAGTAATTAAATTATTTACAAAAATAAAAATAAAAAAAAAACTAAAAAAAATAAAAATAAAATTCTAGAGAGAGAAACTCCTCTAGAGAGAGAAATCAAGAGAGAGAAAGGTGTACAAAATTCTGAAATTTCGCGCTGAATTTATAGGAAAATTTTTCACTGTTCGGGCGTCGCGACGCCAAGGATCTCAGCGTCGCGACGCTGTATTTGTCGACGTGGCACGCTGAGGAGACGACACGTGGCATGGCGGTTGACTATTCACGTGACACGTGTCAAGGCGGCTAATTCTCAATTATTGTGATGACGTCATTGATGACGTCATGCTGACGTGGTGATGACATGGTGATGACGTGGTGCTAGCGTGTGTTGCAATTGACGGCACAATAGGATTGCGACACGTGGCGACACGTGTCACGCTGTGATTCGCTGATGCTGACGTGGCATGTTGACTCGGTTGACCTGCTGACGTGGACGATGATGTGGCATGACACGTGGCAAGGTTGACTTGTTGACCAATGATGTGGCTGATGACGAGGCGACACGTGTCAAGTCTGAGTGTTGGCAGCATATGATGATGACACGTGGCACGGCGCATGTTAGCAGATGGGATGTGATGGTGACACGTGGCACGGCGCATTTTAGCAAAGTCAAAACTTCTCAAATTGTTGACCGTTGACCAGGCGCATGTTAGCAGATTCGGCTCACGCTGGGCGTCGCGGCGCGCAGTGTTCCAGCGTCGCGACGCGCAAAAGACGGAAATATCCCTGTTGACGTATTTTTGTCCGGTTTTGCCTCAAATTGCCTCCCGTGCTGTCCAAACTTTATTTATCTGCAAAATAACAATAAAACACATCAAAATGTTCACAAAACTCAAGAAACTATACAAAATATTAAGTTAAATGAGTGGGAAATAGTGATATAAATACCACTCATCACAATTAGGATTTCCTTGGGACTTTCAGGTGTACCCAAGTTAAATGCACTCGTTTTGGTTGAGCTGATATCAAATATACTCAGATCATGCAAATTGAAAGGAAAAGACTCATGCAAGTAAGCAAAATGATTGTCTTTATTGCTAGCAAATGCAGAAGTACACTCAAATAAATCAGGAAGATAAATGTCTTCAGTTTCGCAACCTGGTTTTTCTTCATCCTCCGCAACCTGGTTTTTCTCAGTTTCTTCATCTTCCCCGATAGTCAGGCTCTCCAATTTCATCAACTCTTCTTCCCACTTATCTTCTTCTTTCACAACTTCTTCTGTAAGCGGCTTCTCACCCAGCATATCTTGGAAGATCTCAAATCCGGGCACCACAATCCCGTTAACTTCTATCAGTTCGAGCTCACCTTGGTACCCTGAAGCCTTTACAAAGCATTCCATCAATTTCAACCCTTTCTTTTTAGCCCTCAGTTTTTCCTCATCAGACTTATACCTCAAACCCCCTCGAGTAGTCTGACCTTTAAAGTTAGGCAATGTTGAACCTTTGCCCAGCTCGAACTTCATCTTTTCCATGATCCTAGCCACCCTAGGATCCACCCACTCCTCAAAAGTTGCCGACACTTGGAACCTTGTAAAAAGTTGTATTTCCAAAGCGGCCACTACATTATCTATCTCAGCTTGAATGGTGATAATCTCTCCCTCATACGGGAACTTAATAACCTGATGTAGAGTGGAGGGCACGCCCCCAAGCTTGTGAAACCAAGGCCTTCCCAATAACAAAGTAAAAGTGGCCGGGATGTCCAGCACTGCGAATTCAACCTCATCTTCAATTGGGCCAACTTTGACCATTGCTGCAAAAGTACCTTCAACTCCCCTCTTACTATCATCATAAGCTTTAATAGTCATACTGGAGGGATCCAGATCTGTTGCCTTCATACCCAGTTTTGCCAAAATCTTAAATGGGCACACATTGATGGATGAGCCATCATCTACCATCACACAAGAGGTCTTCTTGCCCCTTACTTCAGCTTTGATGAATAAGGGTCTATTATGATTTCTTCCCTCAGACGGAAGTTCCTCCTCAGAAAAGGTTATCTGTAAAGCTTCATTTTGTATTGATCCAACAAACATTGTGGGGTTAGCATCCTCCGGCACTACTATCTTGCTCAAGGCCTCAACCATAGCACGTTTTTGCTCCTGTGATGAACACAACATTTCCCATATGCGGACTTGTGCCCGTGTCTTTTTCAACTGTTGCAGCACTACATCTCCCTCAGAATTTTCTGTATTCTCAGCCACTTTCCCTTCTGTCAACACTTCTTTACCCTTCTCAGCTGTATCACTGTAGAAACGCCCAATGCACGTCATTCCTCTTACCTCCTCTTCATCACTACTGGAAAAGTCTACCCATAAATTATTCCTCTGTTCTGTTTCATCTTTGCTGTTGCTGTCCTAAATTCCTAGGCAAAAGGCTTGGTGGTCAAAGGATTTGAGGACAAGGCTTTCGGGTAGGCCAGAGTTTATCATGTAGGTAGGTGGGGGATAGAGTTGTAATTTGGCAGGGGGTTTTTGTGTGTGTTAGGCTGTTCTGTTTCTGGGTCGGGTATCTTTTTGGAGTCTATAAGGTCCTGGATTTCATGGCGGAGGCGGGCACAATTGTCAGTGTCATGGCCTTTTGTTGGTGGAAATGGCAATAATGGTTCATGTTAAGATGCGGTGGTGGTGGGTGTGGAAGTGGTTTGGTTTCTAAGGGTTTCAAAAGTCTCTGTCTCTTTAATTTCTCCAACATCTTAGACAAGGGTCTTCCTAAGTTGGAAAATCGTCGGTTCCGGATAGTAGCAATTTCAGCGAAAACAGGCTTGGTACCTGATGTTCCCCCAATGGGCCTCATGTTCAGGCCATAGAACTTCCTATTCTCCGCCTCTTCTTCTTCAATATCCATGAAAGTTTCCCTCGACTTTCGAAAGTCAGTAATCATGGAGGTCATCCTCCTCAACTTGCCATAGATCGATGGCTTAGTACACTTGATAATCATCTTAATCTGGTCCTTCTCTGAGGGCCGAGTCTGCATCTTTAGAAGCTGGCTTCTCCAGCGGTCTACATACTCCTTGAAGCTTTCTTCCGGCTTCTACTTAGTGTTCTCCAAATCACGAAGTGACAAATCAATTTCCAAATCTGTAACATATTGCTTCAGAAAAGCTTCAGCCAGTTCCCTCCAGTCTTCCTTAACATTTCTTTCCAGGCTATGATACCATACTACCGGCGCCCCCTCAAGTGACATTCCAAATATTTTCTGCACTTGGCGCTGTGACAAGCCCACTGAACTCATAACTAAAACATATTTTTGAAGATGGAACCTCGGGTCCCCATTCCCATTGAACTTGGCCATATCAGACATCTTGAACTGAGCTGGCAGTTGTTCTTCAAAAGTCATCGCTTCATAATCTAACAACTCTTCATGTTTACCCCTCATTTTGCGGGTAACCGTTTCTACCTGATCCTAAAGCTTCTGAAATTCTGCATGAGACCCAATCATTCTTCCTGTCGCATATTCTGCCATGTCATCATCAAAAGTGGGGATATCATCCCCCATCCCATTTGGAGGCTCCTCACACCACACATTCTCAGAATTTCCCCCAGCACGGGGCACAACCATATTAGCCACAGCAGCAGTCAAGGCTTGTAACTGTTCAGTAATCTTGGTGAGACTGTTCTCAAACTGATCCATACAGGATGTTTCATTCTCTGATTCGCTCATGCTTGCTATTGGCCTTTTAACAAGTCTTCCTTTTTTCATAACCCAACGGATATCTATGATGGATCTTAAGACACAAGAGAGTTAACATGATGTGTGTATGTATGAGATGCATGAGATACGTGCGATGTGTGGAACATATAATTCGGCCATTGTCATTTTAAAGCTTCAATCATATTATTGCAAGGTGCAAACTTTTCCCAGTTGTAAAGGCCCAACAGGTTTACACCTTTGCGACAATATGGTTAAACAACTTCAAATGATAAGGGGGCCCAAACACAGGATGGCCCATCGGCATTTTAGAAACTTTTGGCCCAATTATCATAGGATACGAACTCGTCCCAGTTTAAATGCCCAACAAGTTCACATTTCTGACAAGAAGTCCAACTGCATCCAAATGAGGATGGTCCCCAAATACAAGCATAAAGAGATAATTCAAGCATAAAGCAATAATTTCTACAGAGCGGCCCATCGGCATTTCAGAGATGTTTGGCCCAATCGTCATAAGATAAGAACTCGTCCCAGTTTAAATGTCCCAACAAGTTCGCATTTCTAACAAGAAGTCCAACTGCATCCGAATGAGGACGGTCCACAAACACAAGCATAAAGAGATAATTCAAGCATAAAGCAATAATTTCTACGGAGCGGCCCATCGCCATTTCAGAAGCTTTTGGCCCAATTGTCATAGGATACAAACTCGTCCCAGTTGAAATGGCCCAACAAGTTCGCATTTCTGACAAGAATTCCAACTGCATCCAAATGAGGATGGTCCATAAGCACAAGGAAATAGCTACTATAGGTCATTCAACTCCGGTCTACGTGTGAGTTTGCGGGAGTGTGGACAAAGACTCTCGCTGGCGAAGGATTGCCCACAATTGGGTCTCCCCACTCAAGGGTTCGAGCAACCAAGTTAGCGCACCTTTTTTATACCTTACGGTACGTGCCAACGAGTTATGGTGTGTGACTGACTGTCAAACGGATTTCCCATTATAGATTCCCCAAAGGGAGGGCGGAGCGAACTCTCTTAAAAACCTAAGCCTCTTAGGCTCTTATCGCTTGGTGACAGGAATAAACAACGAATCCTCCAAATTAGTCCATCACAATAGGCTACGAGTACATGATTATCTAGGTGCAATCGCAGCTTTTCCTTATAGAAAGGTAGTGAATGAGGGAAGAAACCAAACCATTATCTAGCCTTAAAAGTGTCTTTGGTTAAACCCCTTTCAACCGACGGCAAACATGGTTAATTAAAGCACAAATCATAATCACTACAAGACATTATTTCGGGGCCGATTCTCTATCCCCAGTGGAGTCCCCAGACTATAGGACACAGATGTTGGACGATGTTATTCTGGGCTCGCGGCCCGGTTGGGAGTACAGAGTAGCCCGCGGGGGACTAAACCGGAGAAATAACATGGAGTCACCACCTGGTGTGAACCAGGAAAATGATTTAAGGCCGCACTCACCCCTCGCAAGGGAATACCTCAAACCGTTGGGTTCGGAATGGTCCCTTACTTATGCCACTTGTAATGAAATGATTTGTGCAATAATTTAATCGAATCTACGCAACATATTTCCAAGAATATTCTATTTCTAAGCTCACATGCATAAGTACAAGGTTCATATCTAAGTTTGCATATAACATATGTCCGAATTTGCATACAACCTATTTGCATATAACCTATGTCCAAATTTGCATGCATAAAGGTAAATTGAAACACGGCAAACATACAACTTCATAAGCACACAATATTCATGGATACGGAAACGCAAGGAAATGGTAATTGTACAAATAGGCATAAAAGTGAATCGGAATAATGGCAAGCATATAATTTCATAAGCACATCATACTTATACATGTGGGAACACAAATAAATGGCAATTGCACAATCATACGTAATAAAGAGAAGCAATTAGGTACATAATGCAAAGAGATAACTAATGGGGAAATCATGCATGAAATGTGATGAAAAGGACTCAGTTCAGTGTATGTACATTCGTGTGGCATTCGTAAACACGTTCGAAAGGTAAACATATGGTTCGCGTTCGTATAGCGTTTGATAAAGCGTTCGAATGGGACAAGACCTGATGAAACAAAACGCCTGCACGTTCAAGTAGCGTTTGTAAACGCATTCGAACGGTAAACAGAAGGTCCGTGTTCATATAGCGTTTGAGAACACGTTCGAATGGGACAAGACACGACGAAACAAAAATGCATACGCGTTCGAGTAGCGTTCGTAAACGTGTTCGAATGGGAAACAAAAGGTTCGCATTTGTATAGTGTTCGAGAACGCGTTTGAACGGGACAGAAGCTGATGCATGATAGATGACGCAAACACATACACAGATGCACAATATAGGGTCCCGTGTGCCCGATTGAACTCATTCCCATTCAATCGAGTATACCTCATCTGGCGCGGCAAAACATCGTGGTAAAGGTAGCCTTTAGGCATTTTCCCTCGAATAGAGGACCTTTAATCCACCCTAGTTAGCCCATGCGCACTAGAATGCAATACTTGCGTAAATAAAACAATGATATGCAAAAGGTCAATGACATAACAAGAGGCGCGGCAAAACATCGTGGTAAAGGTAGCCCTTTAGGCATTTTCCCTCGAATAGAGGACCTTTAATCCACCCTAGTAAGCCCATGCGCATTACATTACAATGCATAAAAATGAATGAGACAATAATGTGGACTTCCGTATATCCGATTAAACGTATCTCACATTCAATCAAACATATTTCGTCCGGCGTGGTAAAATATTATCGTAAAGGTAGCCTTTTGGACTTTTCTTCCCTCAAATTGAGAACCTTTAGACTAACATATTAATCCCATGCGCATTACATCACAAGGCATAGAAAATAAAGACAACAATATAGGACTTCGCATATTCGATTAAACATATATCACATTCAATCAAACACACTTTGTCCGGCGCGGCAAAGTATTGTCATAAAGGTAGTCTTTTAGACTTTTTCTTCCCTCAGATAGAGAACCTTTAGACCAACATACTAAGCCCATGCGCATCACATCATCAATATAAACAAATAATCGTACGGAAATTAAATGGCGGAATATAAAATGCGGATAATAAACAAACAAGATAAAACAAAGCAAAATATATGCTGTTTGCTCAAGTGGTATGTGGAGTTGTATCCCAAGTACAGACCGCACTACCGTCCATTCGGATTCGGCTACGGAATTTACGTCTGGGTTTCCATCCTATATACCACAGAAGAGGACATATTTTTCATTCATTCAACGGCCACAACATGTATCAACAAACGACTCTCTTACGGAAAAAATAAATAATACAATTAAGAGATGAATAAGAGTGAATAATAGAAGTGCCCTCAGATCTAACCTTTTAAATTGCCTCTCGGATGTACGGTACACGATCGTTGGAAGGGTTAACACTCTGCAACTCCTCCGGTTCACTGGTTCACTGCTTCCTTTCGCTGTTTCTTCGTTTGGACCGCCGTCTTTACTCCGTATCGCTGCTGTTTTACTGCTATTTTTCAGTCACTATTTCTGTGGGTTTTTGGCTACTATTTTTCGGTTTAGGGGGCTGCTGTTTGATGGTGATTTTCGGTGGTGTTAGCGCAGTTTTAGGGGTGATTTTCGGTGATGTAAGGGGCTGTTTTAGGTTGTTTTTGTGCGACAATGGGGGGTTTAGTGTTTTCTGCAATGGAGGGAGGAGGAGAAGAGAATTATTTCTTGTTACCTTTGCTTGTATGGACTAGGAGTTAATTTTTTTTTTTTTAATGAGCTAGGGGTTCTAAGGGTTGGATTTGGGTTTCTTTTATAGGCAAAGGGTAGGGTTTTCTTGTTAGAGAAGGAATAAGAGATCATGCAATAAAGGTGAGATATTTTTTAGTGTTATACAAGGAAAATAAATATATAATTAGAGACAAGATTTGTTTAAATTAGGAATAGGTTTATTTGATTTGTTTATTTGTTTTATTTAATTTGGTGTATGATTTGTTTTGTTAGGTAAGTGGATATGTTATTTTAGTAGGTGATTATTTAGATTTGTGACATGTTTTACATGTTTTAATTATTTTTGGGTGGGTTTTGGTGGGCTAATTGGGCTTGGGCGTGAGGCTAGCAGCAAAACCAGAAGTACTGACACCGTTCGAATGCCGATTCGAACGCTGCATGAACGCCCGCAATCTGCTTGACATTTGAACGTGTTCACGAATGCAGCACGAACGAAAGCAGTGAACATGCAAATTGGATCCGATGACATACTTATTCTGAATTTCCCCTTTCGACAATCGTTTCCCGTGACTTCCGTGACTTAAAAGGTAGTGTCTCCAAATAAGACTCATCATAGGGACTTACATGCAAAATGCAGTGACTACAATTTCATTTAAGTTTTTACTACCCGTAAATATGTGTCGTAACTAAGCGAGTTATCTAGGGTTGTGATGAAATCCAATATCACCGGTTTATAAGGGGTTATTTTATAGTTTGGGTAATTTAAAGGTTTACTTATTTAGTCTTAAGCTTAATGCTTTTTGTTGTCTGATCACCAATAAGATTGATGTGGTAAATCTAAAATAAACTTGACAAAGGAATTTTAGGTTTCAGCCTTAGATTTAATAGCCCACGATCTTCCTTGAGGATAGATAACCCTTTAATAGATTTCCTTACAGGATAGACATATACCTGTCGGGCGGGGGTAGCCTTAATTGGAACTTAAACTTAATGAATCCAGGTAATTTGGTTGACATAGACATATGGTTCAATTGGGTTAAACCTGGTATTTGTGTCTGACCATCGACAGCGGCTTTCGCATAATTTAGTGTTCCAGGTTAGTAAACCAATTTATTACACAAACATAAAATAATCACTTCATTTTTTAAAAGATATTAGAAAGATTCACAACCCTAGATCTTTGAGTCTTTTGTTATTTTCCTTAGTATTTTCTTGCGATTTACATATGATACGGTCCATCGCCTCACTGTATCCCCACCGTTTGACCTAGGGTATGGAAAGTGTTTACCTATGTAGTCAAAGGTATGATGTTGATAGTGTCATGAATCGTGCTAACCCAAGAATCTCACATGATTCTTCCGTTGCGGCCACAGTCTCAAGAACTGATCACACATATCAACCCGCGAACTGGAATACTACTCTTATAAGAAAATATTATCCGAGAGAGTGGCGATTCTCTGTTGTATCTTTACAAACTTCATGTGTTTCAACAAATGACCCAATCATACCCTTATGACCGGATCTTTTGAACCAGGGAAGGAGAATGTAAAAGTCATTTGATCCACATATAAGATTGTAAAGACCTCAAATCTAAGGACTAGTCATACAATCGATACATGAAAGTTCTCACAGACACATGGGATAAACACTCCATGTGAAAACTTTCGATGGTCAGCTCGAAAGACACGAGCAACTCATGTATCCATGTGATACACCAAGCGGACGGATCTCTGATAGTAGCCTATTAGATCGGCTACCCCACTTAAGGGCAGATCATATCATCATGCTAGTCTCTCCGCTTTGTGAACGCCTAGATTATTCACAAAACTATGACTAGGAACGTTTGAGAGTAATGATTCTCATAAGGCGTGGAAGCCATCATCTTATTACTCCAATGGCTTTATTACAGTGTTTTATGATTCATATAATTTATGTAAGACACGTATAATAAAGATTTCCATTTTATTAATTAATGAAAATATTGCAAATACATGTACATTTAGCCCATCCACAAGTTGGGTATAGGGCATATCCCTAACAATACCATGCATGTCAGAGACATTTTATGGTCTGACCACTGGATGACTGTTAGGTATAGACCGATGCTTACAAAGATCGGTGTATGTTAATATGAGGATTCTTCAGTCCATATGGTTGGATTATGTTTCCATAATTTTTTCAGAGTATATTCCGGAAATCTTTTGGCCAAGAGTTCGTTGAAGAAATTATTTCTTTAACATTATAAATAATATTGAAAAGAGTTTTGCATATATTATTTATTAATGGAATATGATTGTGAAATTTTTTTAATATTGAGTAGATAAGATATTGACAGTAAAACTTTAACCTTACTCAATTGGAGACGGTTATGACGAAGGGATTATACATTAACGTTTTAACCTCGACTTGTATGGTTCGACGTGTCATGTTCTTTTTAGTCATGATTTGTAGGTGGGCAGGCCTTCATGAATATGTGTACGAATATATAAGATATATATGTATATATATAAGTAACAACCGAACGTGAGCCTAGAAAGTTGTTGGACAATTATGACCCATAGCGTCACTATTTGTACAGATCATGGTGTTGTTGTACAAATTAACTATGTGACAAAGGAGATTGCTCTCTTATCATTTGTGATTAGATCACCTAGATATATAAATGATAGGAGGTCCCTATGATTTGTTCCTGGACGGAGAATGATTTGAGACAGTATCAGTCCACGAAGGATAAATCATTAAATATCTCTAGTCATAGCATTGTCGAGATTGGACATCGATAAATGCGTAAAAGACTATTATTGCACTTGTGCGCGTTGTGAGGGCACAACGACATAGTTCTCATATATTTGGGTATAGGATACTCATGCAAGTGTAATAGGAGTTTGTGTTTTACCGATGGTACGGGAAACAGCTTCGCTCTGGATAGACCCCATCAGAATTCCATTGGTAGTATGACTATGTGTCTATGGAAGTCCGAAATCAGGGTAGGTGTATTTGGTCTTAACTTGAGACTTGCACCGTTAATACTTACGACAATCAATATACTTTGGTTGCGGTCGTCCAGGGCTTTAACAGGTTCTGTGTACGCCAATGATGGGTATATTGAGAATCGTAGTGTGTTGGGTGTGATGTCAAGACGGAAGTTTCACTCCAGTCATATGGAGATGATGGTCACGTAGGATACGGTACTAGTACTCTTAAGTACTGCAGTCATCGGGATAAAATGACAAGGGCATGTTTATCCGATTATAGAGACTAGTTACCAGACATCTGACATGTGCTTCGTACGGGGCAGACACAATTCCAGCCCCAGGCCTAGCACGTGATCATCCGATACTGGACAGAAATATGCAATACTACATATACTACGCCTGATATAGATCCTTTATTCCTGTAAGGATATTTCTAGAGAATTAGGTAGGCATGGCGCTTTGCTAGAAGCCAACCTTGTCTTGTAAATCGGTATAAACGTAGTACGAGGTACTTACGTGTTCGGATAGTCCGACGACCAAATTTACTGCCAACATATCCGGGGATCTCATGGGTCGCTTCTCGAAGATTCACCGATGACGTATGACTCGCACTCTAAATTAATCTGGGATTAATTAGACGAGATAGAAAATTAATCTGGGATTAATTACGGAGATATTTTATCTGGTATAAAATATCATTTAAAGAGAGATAACGATTAATTTGGAATTAATCGAGAAATTAATATATTTGATATATTAAATGAAATTAGATTTCGACGCGGAATTAAAATTGGATTTTAATTCGGGCGAACGAATTAATTTAGAATTAATTCGCTAGCGACGTGAATAGTGATTTCGCTAGGCGTAATCATTTAATTACGAGTGATGTGACTTGAGTGATGTGACTTGACAACTTGATTGAGTGATGTGACTTGATGTGAGTTGATGGAAAGCATTAATTGCTTGAATTTTTGTAAATCAAAAAGTTGTATATGGTAAATGGATTTTAGAAATCATTTATCTATTACACTTTCTCATCTCTCTCACATAACTCTCTCTTCCTCTCATCTCTCTCTTCTTCACGCCCATGGAGGGGCAAAAACTTCACTGGTTTCTGTCAAGAAACCGTGAGCTAGGGAAGCATGAGTGTGTGATTTTTGTGGCAAAAATCACAAGAGCTAGCACTCCGAGAGACATGCGAAGGTGATAGGGAAGTCCACCCATGAGCCGGGAATCGTTTGAAAAAGCTTGGAGCTTGACGAAGGACCAAAACCGAGCCAAAACCAGTGAGCTATGACAGTCACTGCCGTGAGCTGCTACAAGGGTAGAAAGTTGATTTTGTTCGTCAAAGCGTCGCTCAATCGATCGATGTGAGTATTCCACGACTTCGTTGATTTGTATTCACACATATTTCATACTTGTTTATGATCTTGGGACCTTAGCAAACACGAACAATGGTATCTTGAGCAAGGTTAAAGCATGAAAATTTTAAGGCTTAAAATTAGGGTAAAATGTTTTCAAGCATGATTTGGTTGAATTGGATGATTGAGTATGCTTAAAATATGTTGAATTGAAGTTTGGTTGGATCAATTTCATGAAATTGGATTGGATCAATTTTTTGCCCAAAATTTGTGTTGGCTGAATGCCTTATGCCCTATTTAGTCTTGGAATTTTTTGATTTTTGATCATTGGATGACTTGAATCAATTAGGAATGTTGATTTAATATTGATTGTGGATTCAATTGAATTGAAATCGAAATCGATTTAAAATTCCCTATGATTGCCGAGAATGATAAAGCATGTATTGGGTTTGATTTTAATTAAATTGTGTTGGACATGATTTAATATTAATGAGCATGATTAATTATACAAATTTGGTGTTTTGGAAATATTGATTTGGGTAATTAATAATGCTATACACTTTTATTTAATTAAATGTGAAATTGGATTTTGTAATTTAATTATTTGGGCCTTAAATTGGATTTGGGCTTGTTGTGTTGTAATTGGGCTTATTGGGCTTGGTTGTACCAAGTTAGGTTTATGCCAAATGGATTGGATCCAATTGGGCCCAAAACCTCATCCATAAAGCCCAAATGCGACTTAATGGACCTTTAAAGTTTAATTGGGCCTAATGGGCCAAAATTGATTTCTGGGCTTATGGGGTAATTCCCGGATTGGATTTTGGTGATTCAGTTTGACCCGAGTTGACCAAAAGTCCACGCCTTAAAGAAATTAATTAAAAGCCCATTGGACTTTAATTAAATTAACGTTGGACGTTAATCAGGCTTTGAGACCCGTAACGATTAAATTTGGAATTTAAGTCTTAAAATATTTATTATTAAAGTGTAATATTTAATTTGGAATTAAATAGCGAATTAGAAATAAATACAAATTGAATTGTATTTAATTATGTAGTTTAATTTAATTCGAGAATTCGTACTTTGAGTACTTATTCACAAAACGAGTTTGACTCGAACAAAATCAAATTGTTGTTTGAACATTGGATGATCACTAATTATCAGATTAATTAATTTGATTAGATTGATTGATAACATGCTTGTGTGAATACATGGTTGCGATGCATGAATAATGTATATCGGATGGATATTAGATGGGTGGGACAATTTTAGAAATTGTTGTAATAAATTTGATTTATTAATTGGACCTGCGTGTCCAGCCTTATACCTCCTTATTCTTTGTATTCTCTTCTCACTTATTCCCCTCAATGTAAATGAGGTTTCTTTAGAAGTGTAGTGTAACAAGTAGAAGTAATACTTGTGCTAGCGGGAGAGAGAAAGGGAGAGATTTGATCTAGGATCATTGTGTAAAATATCCATCCGCAAATCATTATTATTTTATTTATACGCGCTTTATTATGTGTTTAGAATGCATGTTTAAGGGTGTATGATGATTAGACCTTAACAAAGATAATAAATTGGTTGCCAATTTGCACACGAAAAAACCCTCGCAAAATATTAAGCGTTTTTCCTTCCATTGAGTGATTTTTACTCAAGATCCGAGACTGGCATTGGCTTGTTGGCCAAAGTCAAGGCCTTTGTCCGTCGTGGATGTGTTTGAATCACGAGAGCTTTGTTCCATATTGGTGTCATGTCCAAGTTGTGGTTTGTTGGCCAAAGTCAAGACCACTTCTTGTCCATCGACATTGATTACGAAGCTTTCCAAGGTCAATGGGTCGCGCTTAACTGGGATCACTAAGTTTGTTGTGCCAAAGCCAAGGCTTAGTTGATTCAGAGGAAAAAGGTTAGGTAATCATTGGATGTATTGGCATATATAATATATATATTTCAAACTTGGATGTCCCCCTACCGGATCTAGGAATTGGATTGGATCCAATCGATCTTAGAGATCTACCTAGTTAATTATCATACAATTTGTTGGCCAAAGTCAAGATTGTGTGATATTTAACGGGATCCTAGCCCACTAGGAAACGCGGTTTCCCGAGTACTCGACAGAGGGTTAGAGGCTCGCCGAAAAATAGTGGGAGGCAAGAATTGAATTTACAATATTCGTTTAATTACTTGCCATGCGCGCTCATTCATAAATATCATTCGTCAAATAAATTAAATGTTAGTTGGACTAATATTTAAATCGTTGTTTTAATAAATAGCTGGACTATATTCAAACTATTCATTTATAGTTGATTTTATAATTGGATTATAGTAATCAATATAATTGATTTTAATCTATTAAATTATAGTTAATTAAATAGTTGGACTATTGTAATCATTATAATAAATAGTACCTAAATCGTTGATTAAATAGTTGGACTTTTAAAATCAAGATAAAATTGAAACATTGACATTTAAAGCATAATCCTAGGGAAAATGTATTTAAATGGTTTAATTTTCAAATTGGGAATAAAGTTTCAGGATGGTCCTGGAAAATAATAAGTTACTTTATTTGATAAAATAACATATTATGCCTAAGCCCGGAGTTAAGCAAATATTAGAGCATAATCTTTGGAAGATTTATGTGATGATAACTTAAGTGCTTAATTCATTAAGCTTGTCGCAGTAGACTCCTTAATTTCTGTGTCAGAACTAAGGGTTAGATCCTTAAAGTATGATATTGAAATTGAAGGATCTTCATAGATCTATTTTAGATCTTAGAAGTACTAAATTGCAATTAATAACTCTTGGAGAGTTAATGACTATTCTCAAGGAGACAAAGTCAAAGTTTGCAATTAGGCAAGTAGCGCAAGGCGCACCTTACTTCGATATTCTAGAAGGCCAAGGCTTGGCCAAAGGCTTCTGGAATATGAAAATGGCAAAGACAAAATCATTATAATCTCTTAGGAAGATAAATGACATATCCCAAAAATGTCTGCTTGAATTGTGGCAAACGGGATCGCGGAAGTGTGACTGCCGTTTGAACAAAGCAGACATGAAGGAATTGAAGACGAGCAAGGCTCTGACTTCAAATATGTTTGTCAAATTGTGTTCACTACTAGTATTAAAATTCGATTTTAGATACTTAGTATGATACATAAATATATATTGATGTTCAGAATCTGTTATGAATAGGATATTGACTTCAATAGAGATACCTAAGTTTAGGAACTACCTTCGGGTGTGTACTTAAATTCAGAAACTGTTATAATGTAACTAGTTTGACTAGATACATTATCTCTATATCAGTGTTTAACCCGCTGCGGGTGAACCTTTATATTCTAGAACACTAAAGTGTTTCATTATATTAATATGATATTGAGATAAACACATTAGATGTGAATAACAGAATCTATATTTTGAATATAAATAAATCTCAAACATATAACATGACAAACAAACAGCTCAAACTGATTTGATCAGAAGAAACTAATTTGTGGCATTGTAGTCTGGGACACAATTAAACAAGACTCGTATATCCGTACTTTTGAAGAGTGGGTACTCGGACTGTTTTGATTCCATTCAAATAAAGTCTACGAATCTAGTTTATTGGGCAAAGTGCCTAAAACACTATTTACTTGGTAAAACTGTAAATGCCACCAATCTGTTAGCCCTAGTTCATAGTGAAGCAAGTGGGCCCATGTCTAGCAAGGCTAGATGTGGATATGAATATTTCGTGACCTTTACGGATGTGGCATCGTGTTATGGTTATGTGTTTCTTTTGAAGAACACAAATCGGAAACTTTTAGAGTTTCGACATGAAATAGATTAACAGATCGGCTAAAGTATTAAACCGTCACGGTAAGACCGTAATGGAAAATACTTAAGCAATAAGTTTCTTGTATACTTGAAAGAGTATAGTATTCTTTCAAAGAGGACTCCTCCCGGAACACGTCATCCTGACGGTGTGTCCGAACCTGAGTAACTGAATTTTGTTGGACATGATAAGGTTAATCATGAGTCGCTCTGAGCTACCATTTCCTTCAACGGATAAGCTTTAACAGTGTAATAACTTATTTTGAATAAGGTTCTATAAAAATCTGTTTGAAAGATTTCATATTAGATATGAACGGGAAAGAAACTGGGTTTTCTCATTCCTGATAATTTGGGTATGCTAGGCATATGTTTGGATGATACCAAACTAGAACCCAAATTGGATAAGTGCCAATTGTAGGTTATCCTAGGGATACCAAAGTATAGTACTTATACATCTCACTAGAGAACAATTGGATTGTTTCTCACCATGCGGTTTTCCTAAGAGGAATACCTATATGCAGTGGTAAGTGGGAGGATAGTAAAACTCGATGAAAATCAGAGTAATACTGTTCAAGGCACCGATTCCTAATGGAACACGAAATAGTTCATCAAGGATGTAACTATTCCATTAATCTTCGTATACACAAGAACCGCGTATGTCGGAGAGAGTCAGAAAACAACCTAGGGTATGTGTTTCTGATCTCACCTCATAAAGATGTCTATCTTATTGAGGGATACCAACTAACTACGTATGAGGAAGTGATACAAGGTATCGACTCCCTATTATGACAAAGTGTCATGAATCCGAAATAGATTCCATGTATATCAACTATGTTTAGATACTAGTTGATGTACCGCAAGGCATTATGCCTATTGGTACTTTATAAGTCTTCAAGGAAGACATACATGGAAGGCACCATACCAACGTATAAAGCTAGGCTTTTAGCAGAAAGGTATCATTATCAACATTATGTTGATTATGTTTCAACCTTTTACCTGTTGCCACGGTGAATCCATTTGGATAATGCTTGCTAAAGCTGTGTGTTTCATTTATGAAATATGTCAGCTTAACAGGAAAATCGCTTTCCTGAAAAGGAAACCTTTTGGAGGATGTTTATGACATCCTGTCGGTTTTATCGTACCATAACAAGCAAATAAGGTTTGCAGGTTGTTCAATCCATTTTTGGATTGAAGCAAGCATTAGGTTCTTGGAATTGTCGTTTTAATGTGATCATAATGGTTTATGATTTAATTCAAAACAAAATGATTCTTGTGTATATAAGAGGGTTAGTGGGAGCGCACTGACAGTGGTTGTCCTATAAATAATGATAATATGTCATTCCTTGGAAATGATATTCCCATAATAACAATCGGTGAATGCTTGGCTTTCGAGATAATTCTCCGAGAAACTCGTACATTGAAAAATGTACGCGACCTGGTGTCTCATACGCTTTGAGCATATGGATTCACAAACAGGCCAATCCAAGTGATAGTCACTGGATTGATGTTAAGAACATCTGTTAGTATCTTAGAGAACTAAGGATGCTGTCTTATACTATGGAGAAGGAGAACTTGAAGTGACTGGGATCACTACTGCAAGTTTCCTAAATCGATTAAACGACTACAAGTCGTAACAAACGGTACTATATAGTTTGAATAACGGTACAGTAAGCTAGAAATCTTCCAAGCAAGATACTGTTATCGAATAAACAACAAATGCAGGTTATTGCTGCAGCTGAGGCGGCAATAGAAGCCATTTGGGTCGATAACAAATCTAATTAGATTATATATAATTCTGTTAGCAGCTGAGCTAGGCGTCAGCACAGGCTAAAGAATTAATGGTCTCATCAACGATCCAGATATATACTTCGATATTCATCTGATTCGTTCGGATCATACATCGTGGCGATGTGATGATCGAATAAATCACATCAGATGATAGTCATGCAAATCCGCTGACGAAAGCATTTCTCAGCAGTTTGAGCCAATCGTACATAGTTCGGGTGTTAGATACTCGAGTGACTGGCTATAGGCCAAGTGGGAGATTGTTGGACAATTATGACCCATAGCGTCACTATTTGTACAGATCATGGTGTTGTTGTACAAATTAACTATGTGACAAAGGAGATTGCTCTCTTATCATTTGTGATTAGATCACCTAGATATATAAATGATAGGAGGCCCCTATGATTTGTTCCTGGACGGAGAATGATATGAGACAGTATTAGTCCACGAAGGATAAATCATTAAATATCCCTAGTCAGAGCATTGTCGAGATTGGACATCGATAAATGCGTAAAAGACTAGTATTCCACTTGTACGCGTTGTGAGGGCACAACGGCATAGTTCTCATATATTTGGGTATAAGATACTCATGCAAGTGTAATAGGAGGTTGTGTTTTACCGATGGTACGGGAAATAGCTTCGCTCTGGATAGACCCCATCAGAATTCCATTGGTAGTATGACTATGTGTCTATGGAAGTCCGAAATCAGGGTAGGTGTATTTGGTCTTAACTTGAGACTTGCACCGCTAATACTTACGACAATCAATATACTTTGGTTGCGGTCGTCCAAGGCTTTAACAGGTTCTGTGTACACCAATGCTGGGTATATTGAGAATCGTAGTGTGTTGGGTGTGATGTCAAGACGGAAATTTCACTCCAGTTATATGGAGATGATGGTCACGTAGGATACGGTACTAGTACTCTTAAGTACTGCAGTCATCGGGATAAAATGACAATGTCATGTTTATCCGATTATAGATACTAGTTACCAGACATCCGACATGTGCTTCGTACGGGGCAGACACAATTCCAGCCCCAGGCCTAGCACATGATCATCCGATACTGGACAGAAATATGCAATACTACGTATATTACGCCTGATATAGATCTTTTATTCCTGTAACGATATTTCTGTAGAATTGGGTAGGCATGGCGCTTTGCTAGAAGCCAACCTTGTCTTGTAAATCGGTATAAATGTAGTACGAGGTACTTACGTGTTCGGATAGTTTGACGACCGAATTTACTGCCAACATATCTGGGGATCTCATGGGTCGCTTCCTGAAGATTCACCAATGACGTATGACTCGCACTCTAAATTAATCTGGGATTAATTAGACGATAGAGAAAATTAATCTAGGATTAATTACGAAGTTATTTTATCTGGGATAAAATATCATTTAAAGAGAGATAACGATTAATTTGGAATTAATCGAGAAATTAATATATTTGATATATTAAACGAAATTAGATTTCGACGCGGAATTAAAATTGGATTTTAATTCGGACGAACGAATTAATTTAGAATTAATTCGTTAGCGACTTGAATAGTGATTTCGCTAGGCGTAGTCATTTAATTACGACGCAACGAAAAATTCGTTATTTTGGAATTAGCGAACCCGAGCCAGAGATTGTTTGCGAGCGCATTCGCATTTCGAATTCGAGTGCGGCACATAATTCAAATCAAGCGTCAAATCATTAGTCACATCAAGCGTCAAATCAAATGTCACTTTGAGTGATGTGACTTGACAACTTGATTGAGTGATGTGACTTGATGTGAGTTGATGGAAAGCATTAATTGCTTGAATTTTTGTAAATCAAAAAGTTGTATATGGTAAATGGATTTTAGAAATCATTTATCTATTACACTTTCTCATCTCTCTCACATAACTCTCTCTTCTTTTCATCTCTCTCTTCTTCACGCCCATGGAGGGGCAAAAACTTCACTGGTTTCTGTCAAGAAACCGTGAGCTAGGGAAGCATGAGTGTGTGATTTTTGTGGTAAAAATCACAAGAGCTAGCACTCCGAGAGACATGCGAAGGTGATAGGGAAGTCCACCCATGAGCCGGGAATCGTTCGACGAAGCTTGGAGCTTGACGAAGGACCAAAACCGAGCCAAAACCAATGAGCTGTGGCAGTCACTGCCGTGAGCTGCTACAAGGGCAGAAAGTTGATTTTGTTCGTCAAAGCGTCGCTCAACCGATCGATGTGAGTATTCCGCGACTTCGTTGATTTGTATTCGCACATATTTCATGCTTGTTTATGATCTTGGGACCTTAGCAAACACCAACAAAAAATCCTTTATATTAAGTTTACTCGTTGAGCACTAGGGCGACTTTTCGTCAAATGTTGACAAAGTATTTTTTTGGGTTTTAAGGATTTAATTGTTTGATCCGATAATTCATGAGATGAATTGAATTAATTAATTTTATATCAAGAGTTGATATAAGTTTATTGTATAATAGATGTAAATTTGATTTACATTAAATTAGTATTTAATTAGTAAATTAATTTAATTGTTAAATTAATGTACAAAATTAATTACTTGGTTTATACAAATAAAGCTTTTAATTAATTAAAGTAACTAAGTTATTGCAATTGAATATTTTTAGTTAAAGTAACTAAAATCATTTGATTGTGACTAAGTTGACTTAGTGGTGAGATTAATTTTTTAACCTTGGTTAAGTTAATTTTTTGAAATATGTGGTGTAGGGAAAAGATTCCTTTGAACCATGGTTTGTTTAAATAGCTATGGTTTGGTTTTGTTTTTGTTTAATTAATTTTAATAAAAATAAAATTATAAAAAGCAAAAAATTTCCTTACCCCTTATGATTTGCTTACTACCGAAAACAAAGAAAAAAGAACAACCTCCACCCAACTGTTTTGCTGCCTGCCGAATAAGAAGGAAAAACAACCTGAATCTTTTTTTTTTTTGGCTCTAAAAATTCAAGCCTTAAATCTCACCAAAGATTACCCAAACATATTATCAAGTCCATGGAATTAATCCTTAAGAGTTGAGGGTTAATTTGTGTTCTTGAAGCTTTGATTTTCCTAGGTTTTAAGACTTAAATTTTGGAAAATCTTATTGCCATTCTTGAGTGATCAAACCACATTTTGATCACCAAGACTTGTTCTTCAAGAAGCTCAATTTGGTGGAGGAAGAAGAAATTTCAAAGAATCAAGAGCTTGGAGGAATTGGGGATTTTGGATGCAAAGCTTCAACAATTGGCAAAGGTTGAAATCAATTGTTGGTAAATTTAATTTGTAAATTTATTGTTGTTTTGTTGATGATTTTTGTTGAGAAAAATTGTTGTGGAAGTGTTGAATAATTAGAAGCATGTATGTGAGGAAAATGAAGCATTAAAGTGTATGAAAAATTAGTATATAGTTGATATATTAATTTTGTATGCTTGGATTATTTTTTCAAGTGTTGGAAAATAATTTTGATGCTTGGTTTAAATTTGTCAAGTGTTGATAAATTTGTTAAAGTGTTAGGAATTTTTATTAGAGCTTATGAGAGTTAATTTGATATATGAAAAAATCTATATATGATGATATATGTTTTTAATACATTGGAATAATTTAAGTTTGTAAAAAAAATAATAAATAAATTTTTTTATTCGCTCGGGATTTGATCTCGGGCGGGTTTCGCTACGCTCGGCATTTCCGTTTCTCACTCAATAGATATACCAAGTTACGATATCACGTACTTGAATTTAATAGTTTAGCCTAGTTCCAGAACTTATCTCGTAGTTTTTAGTCTAATCAATGTATCACCTATAGATCATTGCAGGAGTTGCAATCTCTTTTGACGAAGCGGTATAGCTCCGGCCGGATTCCGAACGCTGTGAGTGACACTACTCTTTTTAATTGATTTTGTTATTCTTGCAAACAGACTTATTTTTTTTACGCTTTAGGGCATTAGATTACTTTTATCACAGTTATTTCATGAAGATTTATGTTTTAAGTTATGTTTGAGACATAAATTTTTTTAAAGCATTATTTCATGATTTTTCGGGGCATGGGGGAAAAATCCACTCCAGTATGTAACTTGATACAGTTTGGAATTGACGGACAGAGAATATGTGCACATGCAGAGGACTGGGGGGACGGCGATACGTAACGCCTCTAGATCCTAGTTCAGGGCTAGGGGGACGACGATACGTAACGCCTCTAGACCCTAGTTTCAGGGTCAGGTAGTAGCATGGATCAGCACTACCGGCTCTAGTTCAGTGGCTTTGGGGACGGTGATACGTAACTCCCCAAGACAATTGCATCATGCATAAACAAGTAACATGCAGAATTCAAATGACGAAAAATAAATAAACCAAAGCAACATAAAACAAAAGAGGTGTCGTTTACTCAAGCGGTACGTGGAGTTATATCCCGAGTACAGATCATACTACCGTCCATTCGGAATCGGCTATGAAATTTATGTCCGGGTTTCCATCCGATATACCGCGAGAGTTGACACATCTTTCATTTTATTCAATGGCCACAATCATGCATTATTCCACAATACATACATTTTCATTTATTCAAGGGCCACAATCATGCATCAATAGACGACTCTCATGCGATGAAAATAAATAAAACAATTAAAAGATAGATGAAAATAAATAGGAAAAGTACCCTCAGGTCTAACCTTTTTACGTCGACTTTCGGAAGCGTGTTACAAGTCCGTCGGAAGGGCTAATACTCCGTAACTCTTCCGGTTCACTGGTTTGCGTTTTACTTCGCTGTTTCACCGCTCAAGCTACTGTTTTGGCTCCGTTTTGCTGCTATTTTCTTGGTGTTTTCTGCTCACTGTTTCAGGTCTTATTTTTGCGTTTTAAGGGGCTGTTTTGTGTGTTTTAATAGGTTAAATGTGCAGATTGTTTTGTGGTTTTTTAAGGGTTAGATGTGCAGTTTTTTCTCACTGGTTTGGAGTGTTTTAGGGGGCTGTTTTGATGCTAAATTTCGATGGTATGGCTGCTGTATTGGGCGTTATTGGGCTGCTGTAATTTGGTAATGAGATAGTGAAGATGAAGAGAAATTTTTTGTTATTTTCTTAGGGAATGCCGTGACTTGATGATGATGTTTGTGTTTCTTCTTTTTTTCTTTGTGATTTGCGTGTAAAGTCAGGAATAGAGAGGTCTTGGGCGTGGGCTAAAGAGTGTCCAGGAGCATGGCTTTGGTTTAGTGTTGTTTATATAGAGAAAGGTTAGGGTTACTCTTTGTCTCACAAGGAATATGATTTGGCATTCAGAGCAAGGATTTGATTTGGTATCCAACAAGGAAAAGATTAGATTGAGGGGGGACAAAATGTTTTAAATTAGGAAGTTTGAATATCTAATTTGTGTTGGTTTAGGAATACAATATTTTTTTTAATTGGTTAAGATTGATTTAATTAGGCATAACATCTTTTTAATTTAGGTATATAACATTTTTGATTTGTTTAAATTAGGCATAATTATATTTTGTGTTTTATTTAATTTGGTAAATGATTTAATTATTATTTTATTTAATTACATTATCTAATTAATAATTAACTTAATATTTGATTTAATTTGGGTGTGTATTAGGTAAATGGGCGTGTGGGCCTTAGTGTGGGCGTGTGGGCCTTTGGTTGGTGAGTTTGGTTTGTGTGGGCTAGGTGTGTGGGCTTGCAGGGGTTTTAGGTCAAGGCCAAGGGGCTTGCGGGGATTTTGGGCCGAGGTTGTGAGTGTTTTGGGCCGGGAATAATTTTTAAAATGGAAAACCAACAAGTAACCCGAAGCTAAACCAGCGAACTTAATCCGAATATGAGTCAATTCTTGACTCCTCCCTTCCGACGTCCGTTTCTCGCGGCTTTCGCGACTTAAAAGGTAGTGCCTCCAACTGAGACTCATCATCGGGTTTCGCATGCAAAAATGCAATGCCTACAGTCGCCCTCACTTTGATGGGACTTGTGCAGTGTGTGACTTTGAACAATCCTATCAAAGTTATGCAATGAATTTTCACTTACCTGGCTCGTCTGTTGCCTCGAGCTGAGTTGGTGCTGCAGTGGACCTCGATCCTGGGACGCATCCCACTAACTGCACCTGACAACGGGGGCACTTCGACCCTAGGCACCTCGACCCAATACCGCTGACAATATGGACCTCGCCCTGAATATAATGATGTAGTGGGCACCTCGACCCTGGGCACGTATCTCGACCCGGAACTACAACCGACAACGGGGGCACCTCGACCCTGGGCACCTTGACCCAATATCGCTGACAATAGGGACCTCGCCCTGAATATGATGAAGTAGTGGGCACCTCGACCCTGGGCACGCATCTCGACCCGGAACTACAACCGACAATGGGGGCACCTCGACCCTGGGCACCTCGACCCAATACCGCTGACAATAGGGACATCGCCCTGAATATGATGATGTAGTGGGTACCTCGACCCTGGGCACGCATCTCGACCCGAAACTACAACCGACAACGGGGGCACCTCGACCCAATACCGCTGACAAAAGTGGGCCTCGCCCATAAGCTGATACTAATATGGGCCTCGCCCCAGACTGATACTGATGTGGGCCTCGCCTCTTGGGACTCATCCCAAAAACTGAAACTGCGTTGGCGTTGTTTGGCTAATTTCTGCCGCTTTTTCTTTTCTTCGAACCTACGAACACAAAATTAAAACAAACACGGAAAGAATGTAATGTTACGTGTATGCATGAATGATTTTCCTACTCCGTTGGGTTAGGTCTTCTGCCAATTCCCTTAGTGACTGCTCGGTCTTTTCTCCCTCAGGCAAAGTATTGCTTCAATCTGTCCACGTTGATCGGCTCGGTGAACTCGTTTCCTTCCAAGTCTGACAACCTCACTGCCCCATTTCCCATTACCTTTTGCATTATGTAAGGTCCTTCCCAGTTAGGTCTGAATTTTCCTCTCGGATCTGTCGTCGACGGCCTCGACTGCTTAAGTACCAAATCACCCTTTCTGATCTTGGTAGGACGCACTTTCTTGTTGAATGCCCGGGCTAGTCTCTTCTGATACAACTGCATGTGATACAAAGACTTCGTTCTCTTCTCATCCAATAGTGCTAACTGATCAAACCTCTGTGCGGTCCATTCCCGTTCCAGTAATTCTGCCTCTGCTAATACCCTCATAGACTGTATTTCCACTTCTACTGGCAATACTGCTTCCATTCCATAGACCAAAGAGTAAGGTGTGGCCCCTGTTGCTGTTCTTACTGATGTTCTGTATCCCCACAGAGCATACGGTAATTTCTCGACCCAATCTCTGCAATTTTCTGTCATCTTGGCTAGAATCGTCTTTATAGTTTTGTTGGTTGCCTCAACTGCCCCATTTGCCTGCGGCCTGTACGGTGATGACTTGTGGTGGCCTATCCCATACCTCTGTAACATTGCATTCGTCTCTCATTGAAACTGAACTCCGTTGTTTGTCACTACATGATGTGGCATACCATACCGACAAATGAGGTTCCGAGCTATAAACTTTGCCATCTGTTTTGCTGTAACATTACGGAATGATTCGGCCTCCACCCACTTCGAGAAGTAATCTACTGCCACTACTATGAAGTGATGCCCATTCGATGCATTCGGTCGAATTTCTCCAATCATATCAATTCCCCATGCCGAGAAAGGCCACGGCTCTGAAAACCCGTGCAACTCTATGTGTGGTAAGTGATTCAAATTACCATATGCTTGACAGTCATGACAGTGCTTTACCATCTTCGCGCAGTCTGTTTCCATGGTTGACCAATAAAAACCTTGCCTCATTATCTTGCGTGACAGATTCAACCCGTTCATGTGCGGACCACATAACCCGGCGTGTACTTCTTCCATTACGTGCTGAGCTTCTTCTTTCCTCAAACACTTCAACTGAATACCGTTTGCTTGCCTCTTGTATAGTTCCCCTTTCAAAATCACATACTGGGAAGCTAACTTCTGAATGGCTATTCTGTCTTTCCTGCCTGCCCCTTCCGGGAGTTCACCATGTTCCAGATACCTCTGAATGTCATAATACCAAGGTTTACCGTCGTCGACCTCAACTTCCAGAATTCTTTCTATCTCATAAACAGGTTTGCTTGCTGTTGTCAGTATCAACGGTCTCATCACTAACTTTTCTGGATTTTCCCAAGTTGCTGCAAGTGTAGCCAATGCATCTGCCATCTGATTCTCTTCTCTCGGTAAGTGCTGAAACTTACACTCGGGGATAATATGTGCCAACTTTCGGAGGTAGAAAAGGTAAGGTTTCAACCGTTCTTCTTTCAATTCTCATTCTCCCCGCATCTGCTGGACTACCAACATAGAATCTCCGTAGACTTCCACACTCTCGGCCTTCAAGGCTATCAATGCTGTCAAACCAAAAGCACATGCTTCATACTCGACCATGTTATTAGTCACTCTGAATGTCAACCTCTTGGCCAAAGGCAAAGTCTCTCCTTCGGGGGTCACTATCACGATCCCAATTCCAGCTCCATTGTAATTCACTGCTCCGTCAAAATACATCTTCCATCTCTGAACTGTTATTGCTTGGATCTCTTCATCTGGAAATTCAAACTTATACTGATCCCCCTCAACAGGTTGCAATGCCAGAAACTCTGCTACTGCTCGCCCTTTGATCACTTTGGAGGTGAGATACTCAATGTCAAACTCTGTCAGCAATACCAACCATCTGCCCAATTTTCCCACTAGTGAAGGCACCGAATGAAGATATTTCAGAGGATTTTCCTTTGCCATTACCTGGATCTTGTAAGACTGGAAATATTGCCGCAACTTTCTGGAAGCCCATACCACTGTAAGACAGATCTTCTCAACTTCCTGATATCGAGCCTCATACGGGAGCATCTTCTTACTCAGATAGTAAACTGCATGTTCTACCCCTGTCTCATTTGTCTGTACCATCATTGCCCCTAGTGCTTCTGATTCTATAGCCAAATACAATACCAGCGGTCTGCCCGGTCTCAGAGGTTTCAATACATGAGGCTTTACCAAGTACTCTCTGATTTTGTCGAAGGCTGTCTGACACTGTTCATTCCATCTCACTGGCTGATCTTTTCTCAACAGTTTGAAGATAGGCTCACATACTGATGTTAACTTGGCGATGAACCGACTGATGTACTGAATTTTTCCCAAGAATGCTCTGACTTCTTTTTCTGTCTTCGGTGCAGGCATTTTTGTGATTGCCTTGATCTTTTCGGAGTCTACCTCTATTCCGCCCATTCCCACTGTATGACCAAGCAATTTCCCTGATGTCACTCCAAACACACACTTCTTGGGATTAAGCCGCAGGTTGTATCTGTCAACTCTCTGAAGGAACCTCTCCAGTGCTTCAATATGCCCAACTTTTATCTCTGATTTCACCATCATGTCATCCACATACACCTCAATCTCTTTGTGCACCAAGTCGTGGAAAAGTGTAGTGGCCATCCGCTGATAAGTAGCCCCCGCATTCTTAAGCCCAAACGGCATAACCTTGTAGCAATAAGTACCCCACTCAGTAACAAATGCAGTCTTATGTTTGTCTTCCTCAGCCATGAGAACCTGATTGTAACCTGAAAATCCATCTGCAAAAGAATACATAGCAGATAAAGCCGCACTATCAACTAGAACATCTATATACGGCAGAGGAAAATCATCTTTCGGACAAGCCTTGTTGAGATCTCTGTAGTCTACACACATTCTGACCTTCCCATCTTTCTTTGGTACCGGCACTATATTAGCCAACCACTCTGGATATTTTACTACTTCTAGGAACCCCACATCTATCTGTTTCTTAACCTTCTCTCTGACTTTCTTAGCCCATTCTGGTCTCATCCGTCAGAGTTTCTGTTTTACTGGCCTCATATTCGGATAAGTTGGTATTGTGTGTTGGGCAATGTTTCTGTCTACCCCAGGCATATCCTCATAGGACCAAGCAAACACTTTGGCATATCTGACCAACACTTCTTCTAGTTTCTCCCTTTCTTCGGAGGTTACTTCACTTGCAATCAAAATTTCCTTGGGGTTCTCAAGTGTACCCAAGTTAAATGCAGTAGTTCTGGCTGAACTGATGTCAAATATGCTTGATTCGTGCAGTGTAAATGGAAATGACTCAGGCAAGTAAGCAAAAGAGATGTCTTTATTATTGGATAATGCAGAAGTACATTCAAACAAATCAGGAAGGTAAATGTCTTCATCATCTATAGACACTTCTCCCTCTGCAACCAAATTTTCCTCAGGCTTTTTGTCCTCTCCCAGAGTCAGGCCCTCCAACTTCATCAGTTCTTCCTCCCAATTCTCTTCTTCTTTCTTCGCAATTTCTTCAACTATCGGCTTCTTACCCAACATATCCTGGAAGATCTCAAACCCAAGTACCACAATTCCATTAACTTCCACAGGTTCAGGTTCCCCTTGATATCCTGAAGCTTTCACAAAACATTCCATCGGTTTTAGGCCCTTTTTCTTGACCTTTGGCTTTTCTTCATCAGACTTGTACCCCAAACCCTTCCGAGTAGTCTGTCCTCTGAAATCTGGTAATTTTGAACCTTTACCCGGCTCAAACTTCATTTTCTCCATAATCCTAGCCACCCTAGGATCCACCCACTCTTCAAAAGTAGCTGACACCTGAAACCTCGTGAAAGGTTGTATCTCCAAGGCAGCCACGACATTATTTAACTCAGCCCGGATAGTAACAACTTCTCCCTCATACGGGAACTTGATCATCTGATGTAAAGTGGAAGGCACGCCCCCAAGTTTGTGAAACCAAGGCCTTCCCAACAATAAGGCGAAAGTAGCCGGGATGTCCAGTACTGTGAACTCAACCTCATCTTCAATCGGTCCTACCTTGACCATAGCCACAAAGGTACCCTCAACTCCCCTTTTACTGTCATCATAAGCCTTAATAGTCATACTGGAGGGGTCCAAGTCTGTTGCTTTCATACCCAATCTTGCCAGAATTTTCAGCGGGCACACATTGATGGACGAACCGTCATCCACCATTACACATGAAGTTCTCTTGCCCCTTACCTCGGCCCTGATAAATAGAGGCCTGTTATGATTCCTCCCCTTCTGCTGGGAGTTCATCCTCAGAAAAATATATCTGCAAACATTGCGGGGTTGGCGTCTTCCGGTACCACAATCTTGCTCAAAGCCTCAACCATGGCTTGCCTATGCTCCCGAGATGCACATAACAGTTCCCAGATACTCACTTGTGCTCTAGTCTTCCTCAATTGCCTCAGCACTATATCCCCCTCAGTATTTTCTGCAGTCTCAACCACTTCTCTACCATCTGTCAAAACTTCCTTACCCTTTTCTGCCATATCATTGTAAAAACGACCGCTACGTGTCATTCCCCTTACTTCTTCCTCATCACTGCTAGAGAAATCAAGCCAAAAGCTTTTCCCCTGCTCAGTCTCATCTTCACTAGTACTATCCCAGATTCCCAGGCAAAAGGCTTGGGGGTGAAAGGATTTTAGGACAAGGTCTTCTGGGAGGCCAGAATTGATCATATAGGCTGGTGGTGGTACGACATGGTAGTTGGGTAAGGGGTTTATGTGTGTGTCAGGCTGTTCTGTTTCTGGGTCAGGTATTTTCTTGGAGTCTATTAGGTCTTGGATTTCATGGCGGAGTCGGGCGCAGTTGTCGGTGTCATGGCCCTTTTGTTGGTGAAAATGACAGTAAAGGCTTAGGTTATAATGTGATGGTATGGGATTGGGTAATGGTTTGACTTCCAAGGGTTTTAAGAGCCCTTGCCTCTTCAGTTTCTCTAGCACCTTTGACAGGGATCTTCCCAAGTTGGAAAATCGCCGGTTCCGGATAGCGGTAATCTCAGCAGAAACGGGCTTTGTTCCCGATGTTCCTCCAATGGGCCTCATGTTCAGACCATAGAACTTTATATTCTCGGCCTCTTCTTCTTCAATATCCATGACAGTTTCCCTCAACTGCTGAAAGTCTGCAATCATGGAGGTCATCCTCCTCAACTTGCTGTAAATGGAGGGTTTGGTGCCCTTGATGATCATTTTAATCTGATCCTTCTTCGAAGGCCTAGTCTGCATCCTCAACAACTGAGCCCTCCACCGGTCCACATACTACTTAAAACTCTCCTCCGATTTCTGCTTAACATTCTCTAGATCACGGAGTGACAGATCGATCTCTAGGTTAGTGACATACTGCTTCAGGAAGGCATCAGCCAACTCCCTCCAATCTTCCTTCACTTTCTTCTCCAAACTGTGGTACCATACCACGGGAGCTCCCTCGAGCGACATTCCAAACATCTTCTGCACTTGGCATTGAGACATGCCAACTGAACTCATGACTGATACAAACTGTCGGAGATGCATCCTTGGATCCCCATTCCCGTTAAACTTAGCCATATCAGGCATCTTGAACTGTGCCAGCAACTGTTCCTCGAAAGTCAGTGTGTCATAATCCAGCAAATCCTCATTCTTACCCCTCATCTTGCGGGTGACTGACTCAACCTGATCCCGAAGTTTCTGTAACTCTGCCTGAGACCCAGATACTCTGTCTGTTGCATACTCTGCCATATCATCATCAAAAGTGGGGATATCATCCCCCAATCTGTTCGGAGGTTCCTCTTACCTCACATCCCCAGAACTAACCCCGACACGAGACCCAGCTATACCAGCCACAGCAGTAGTCAAAGCTTGTAATTGTTCAGTGACCTTGGCGAGACCATTCTCTAACTGATCCATACGGGATATCTCATTACCAGATTCACTCATGACTGTTACTGTTCTTTTAATAAGCCTTGTTCCTTCTCTAACCCAAACGGTATCTATGATGTCTTTTTGAGACATAGAAGGTGTTAACATGACATATGTATGTATGAGGTGCATAAGATGCATGTAACATATATAACATATTGAATCAACTAAAATCTTCAAACAAATCGGCCCATTATCATTTTAGAAGCTTTTGGGCTAACTATCATAGGAGTGAACCCGTCCCCAGTGGAGTCGCCAGACTGTGGGACACAGGAACTGGACGACGCATGCTGTCCTAGGCTCGGGGCCCAACTAAATCCAAATGGTAATGTTCTGAACATAAGCACAAAGTGGCCCATCAACACTTAGAAGCCTTTGGCCCAATTGTCATAAAATATGTTCTTGTCCCAGTTTAAATGGCCCAACAAGCCCATATCCCATGACAAATGGTCCAAATGGATCCAAACGACGATGTGCCCAAACACAAGCATAGAAGAAAGATAATGCAAACAAAACGTAATAATTTCTACATAATGGCCCATCAACATTTCAGAAGCTTTGGGCCTAATAGTCATAAGGTACGAACTCGCCCCAGTTTAAATGGCCCAGCAAGTCCGCATTTCTGACAATAGTCCAACTGCATCCAAATGAGGATGGTCCACAAGCACATACTCAAGGAAATAATTGTTACTTTAGCCATGCAAACCCGGTCTATGGTGGGTTCGCAAGAGTATAGACAAAGGCTCTCACCGGCGAAGGATGGCCCACAACTAGGTCTCCCCACTAAAGGGTTCGAGCGACCAAGTGAGCGCACCCTTTTTTATACACTAAGGTACATGCCAATGAGCTATGGTGTGTGACGGACTGTCAAATGGATTTCCCGTTGTAGATTCCCCAGAGGGAAGGTGGAGCGAGGTTCACTTAAATACCCAAGCCTCTTAGGCTCTTATCGCTTGGTGTCAGGAATAAACAACGAGTCCTCCAAATTAGTCCATCACAATAGGCTACAAGTAGATGGCTATCTAGGTGCCTTCATAACTTTTCCTTCTAGAAAGGTAATGAATGAAGGAAGACACCAAACCATTACCTAGCCTCAAAATGCCTTTGATTAAACCCCCACTTTATCCATTATAGACACGGTCAATTAAAACATAAATCCAAACATCACAAGACAATATTTCGGGGCCGATTCTCTATCCCCAGTGGAGTCGCCAAACTGTGGGACACAGGAACTGGACGACGCATGCTGTCCTAGGCTCGGGGCCCGGTTGGGAGTACGGAGTAGCCACGGGGGACTAAACCGGAGAATAATGGAGTCGCCATCCGGTGTGAACCGGGAAAATGAGATTTAAGGCCGCACTTACCCATCGCAAAGGAAGACCTCAAACCGTTGGGTTTGGAATGGTCCCTTACTTATGCAACTTGTAATGAAAGAATTTATGTGATAATTTGATCAAGCTTAAGTAACACTTATTTCCAGGAGTATCATGCTTCTAAATTCACATATACAAAATAAAACTTACACCTGAATTTACATACACTTTATATCTAAGATTGCATGCTTGAAAGTACATCTAAGTAGCAGCGAACATACAACTTCATTGGCATATTGTATTCATGAAAACACAAGCACACACACTAACCACACAAGCACACATGTGAGCACTTTTCCAAGCGGTACGTGGAATTGTATCCCAAGTACAGACCGCACTACCGTCCATTCGGAATCAGCTACGGAATTTATGTTTGGGTTTCCATCTGATATACCGCAAGAAATAATACTCAAATGCCATCATGACATGGATATATGAATTGTAATACGTTAAGCCAAGACAAAGGTAAATGATGCAACCAACGGGGTAAACATGCTTTCCATTATGATGCGTACAAAGATAAGAATGACTATATGAGCTTTCATAATACATGCATGAATGGTATAGTTGGTTTTATGTGAGAGTTGAGTGTATGCGTGAGTGCAAAGTGGCTTTATGGCGTGAGGAGTTGTGAGTGTGTGCACTGGCAGTGGCTAGGCGAGAGTGCTAGGTTAGGGCTAATGACGTGAGGTGCTATGTGAGGCAGGCTGATCGGGGTAATTAAATGAAGCGGTGGATTGGAGCAGGTGGCTTGCTATGGGCGCATGTTTTGTCTGTTCGTGGAAGGTTAAGTGAAAGGCTGATGAATGCTAGGTGGCTGGTGCGTGTGGGTTATGTGTGCGCTGACTTTGTGAGTGCGTGAGGGCTATGTGGTGTTGAGGCTAATTAAGTATGACAAGGCGTAGCTAGTTGAGGGCTGGCAACGTGTGTTTTGGCTTACGGGCAGGCAAATTGTGTGAGGCAAGGTGTGGCTAATTGAGGGCGTGTAAGAGTGTGGGAGTTACGTGTGGAGACGATGAGTTGAGCGAAGGGACGTGTGGCTTATGGTTCGTGAAGGGCAGGCTATGTGTTGAAGGTGTGATTAGCGAGGTCAAAGGGCTGTCAACGTGAAGGGTTCACGGCTTAGGGCATGTGAACATAGGTACACAAATGACAATAGGTCGAGCCAAGACAGGAATAGACGATGCAATCAAATAGATGAAAGACACGGCGAATATCGTGGTAAAGGTAGCCTTTTAGGCTTTTCTTCCCCCCCAAATGGAGAACCTTTTTAATCCAACACAATAGGCCCATGCGCCTTTCGTTACAATATGTACAAAGACAAAGATAACTATATCAAACTTAGTATGCCCGATTGAACATATCTTGCATTCAACCGAACACACATCAATCGGTGCGGCAAAGCCTCGTGTTAAAAGATTTTAACCCCTCCAATTAGGGGACCTTTCATCGCACTTACTAAGCCCATGCACTCGATTGCATCATGCACACAAATGATTAAAGACAATAATATCAAACTTAGTGTGCCCGATTGAACATATCTTGCTTTCAACCGAACACACATCAATCGGTGCGGCAAAGCATCGTGGTAAAGGATTTTGACCCCTCAAATTAGGGGACCTTTCATCGCACTTACTAAGCCCATGCACTCGATTGCATCATGCACACAAAGGATTAAAGACAATAATATCAAACTTAGTGTGCCCGATTGAACATATCTTGCATTCAACCGAACACACATCAATCGGTGCGGTAAAACATCGTGGTAAAGGATTTTAACCCCTCCAATTAGGGGACCTTTCATCGCACTTACTGAGCCCATGCACTCGATTGCATCATGCACACAAAGGATTAAAGACAATAATATCAAACTTAGTGTGCCCGATTGAAAATATCTTGCATTCAACCGAACACACATCAATCGGTGCGGCAAAGCATCGTGGTAAAGGATTTTAACCCCTCCAATTAGGGGACCTTTCATCGCACTTACTAAGCCCATGCACTTGATTGCATCATGCATAAACAAGTAACATGCAGAATTCAAATGACGAAAAATAAATAAACCAAAGCAACATAAAACAAAAGAAGTGTCGTTTACTCAAGCGGTACGTGGAGTTGTATCCCGAGTAGAGATCATACTACCGTCCATTCGGAATCGGCTATGAAATTTATGTCCGGGTTTCCATCCGATATACTGCGAGAGTTGACACATCTTTCATTTTATTCAATGGCCACAATCATGCATTATTCCACAATACATACATTTTCATTTATTCAAGGGCCACAATCATGCATCAATAGACGACTCTCATGCGATGAAAATAAATAAAACAATTAAAAGATAGATGAAAATAAATAGGAAAAGTACCCCCAGGTCTAACCTTTTTACGTCGACTTTCGGAATCGTGTTACAAGTCCGTCGGAAGGGCTAATACTCCGCAACTCTTCCGGTTCACTGGTTTGCATTTTACTTCGCTGTTTCGCCGCTCAATCTACTGTTTTGGCTCCATTTTGCTGCTGTTTTCTGGGTTTTTCTGCTCACTGTTTCAGGTCTTATTTTTGCGTTTTAAGGGGTTGTTTTTGTGTGTTTTAATAGGTTAAATGTGCAGATTTTTTGTGGTTTTTTAAGGGTTAGATGTGCAGTTTTTGCTCACTGGTTTGGAGTGTTTTAGGGGGCTGTTTTGATGCTAAATTTCGGTGGTATGGCTGTTGTATTGGGCGTTATTGGGCTGCTGTAATTTGGTAATGAGAGAGTGAAGATGAAGAGAAATTTTTTGTTATTTTCTTAGGGAATGCCGTGACTTGATGATGATGTTTGTGCTTCTTCTTTTTTTCTTTGTGATTTGCGTGTAAAGTCAGGAATAGAGAGGTCTTGGGCGTGGGCTAAAAAGTGTCCAGGAGCATGGCTTTGGTTTAGTGTTGTTTATATAGAGAAGGGTTAGGGTTACTCCTTGTCTCACAAGGAATAGGATTTGGCATTAAGAGCAATGATTTGATTTGGTATCCAACAAGGAAAAGATTAGATTGAGGGGGACAAAATTTTTAAATTAGGAAGTTTGAATATCTAATTTGTGTTGGTTTAGGAATACAATATTTTTTTAATTGGTTAGGATTGATTTAATTAGGCATAACATCTTTTTAATTTAGGTATATAACATTTTTGATTTGTTTAAATTAGGCATGATTATATTTTGTGTTTTATTTAATTTGGTAAATGATTTAATTATTATTTTATTTAATTACATTATCTAATTAATAATTAACTTAATATTTGATTTAATTTGGGTGTGTATTAGGTAAATGGGCGTGTGGGCCTTAGTGTGGGCGTGTGGGCCTTTGGTTGGTGAGTTTGGTTTGTGTGGGCTAGGTGTGTGGGCTTGCGGGGGTTTTAGGTCAAGGCCAAGGGGCTTGCGGGGATTTTGGGCCGAGGTTGTGAGTGTTTTGGGCCGGGAATAATTTTTAAAATGGAAAACCAACAAGTAACCCGAAGCTAAACCAGCGAACTTAATCCGAATATGAGTCAATTCTTGACTCCTCTCTTCCGACGTCCGTTTCCCGCGGCTTTCGTGACTTAAAAGGTAGTGCCTCCAACTGAGACTCATCATCGGGTTTCACATGCAAAAATTCAATGCCTACACTAATCTTAATCATTTCAAAACCAGAACACAACAATGGAATCATGCCAAATTGAACATAAACTATAAACATAGATAAAACCTGGAAAATGTAGAAGATGATGACGAAACTGAGATCCAAGTCTAGTTGCCTATATCCTTAAGAACTTATTAGCACCGCCTCGGTGCTCTACGGATGGTTTTGTTGCTAACGTTCTCGCAGGATTACTTGGACACTTCTTGTAGAAGGGGCACTCCTTTCACAAGATCTTGAACAAGGACAAATGGTGGAAACACTTTTTTCCTTAAAAGACTCTCTAAGACAATGTATGAAACTTATGATTTTCTGGATCCTCAAATGATCTCAAGGTCTCTTAATTTATAGGCATGAAATGGTGCCTTTGAGGTCACCATTTGGTTTAGGGTGTAACCCTCCTAAGGGTTATACCCCTTCCCTAATGCCCTTTGAGGCCTAGAGTATCATTCTTTCAATTTAGAGGACATGTCCCTACATGTTTATGTCTTTTCCATAAGGCACAATTCAAAGAACATGACTCTCATAAACTCATATTATATATTTAGAGAATTTACAACAAATATTGCAAATAAAATTTCCAAAAGATGGTAATTGAAGCACATAATCCAAGATTAGGGAATCATTAGATTATGCTTACATATTTAGCACCGAGACAAAACAATGGCGTATGTATAATTTTTTTAAGAGTGAGGGCGGAGTGGATAAAGTAAATATTTAATTTTTTATTCGTTATTTTCTTAAATTCAAATTCAAGTTATGAATTAAGTAAAAATTTTGGGAACAATGAATAAATGCATGGTAAATTCACAAATATTTCGTATCAATTACTGGCTGGTTTTCTTATCCGTATCTAAACCCGGCCACGGTACGGTTCAGAACCATAACCGAACTGGTTGGAACTGGATTTATTCGGTTCTGTTAGGGTTCGCCCCTAGCCAAACCGAATGGAACCGGACAGTTCCAACGGTTCGAACTGGAACTATTGGAATCGTAACCGATCGAACCGAACAGTTCCGATTGAAACCTTTCGACCCCAACGGTTAGTAGTCGTTGGGCTCCCTGCCCTAAAATTATAATTTTTTTTTAGGGAATTATTAAATTATCCTTAATAACATTAATAAAACAGCTAGTTTTAGGGGTATTTTAGGTATCAAAAAAATAATCCAAAAATTTATAAATAGGGGTCATTCTTTATTTTTTTCAACACACTGATTGTCTCATTCTCAATTAATTCTCTAATTATTCAATATTTATAAAAAAAATGGCAAACTCATCTGAGAACCTCATGTCCAATATGCCAACCCAAGAAAGCGGTCAAAATATCGGTACACGGAGAAGAGAAGTTAAGGCTCGATCCTCCGATATTTTCAAAATTCATTTTCATTTAGTCAAGATTGAAAATGAAGGTACTTGGATAGACATCATGCCGTTGAAATTGGACTTGATACAACGCAAACTCAAATGGGCAGGTACGCATCATCTAGTAGAGGTACGAGTTCTTTATATTTATTTAAATATTCTGATGCTAAAAATATAGAAGAATTTGCTAAATTTACTTGTATGACACATCTTTCTTTAAGTTTTGGTGAAAAATTACTTTTACTAATTACGTTCAAAATGGTTTAAGTTTGAATATTATTGGTACTCTATCTGAGCATGCTGAAAGTTCTGATCCTAATGATATTATTTTATTTTAAAGCTATTGCTGTTATGAAACGAAAATGGTTGAATTATTTTAAAAATATTTCATTCCTTTATCTTATTGCCACAATTTTTTATCCTAAATTTAAATTAGAAGGTTTGAATAGTTTCTTACAAGCTTACTATGAATATTTAAATAGCTGATGAAATTCATATTACAAGAATAATAGATAGAATAAAAATTGATTCAATAGATTTATTTAATGATTATGTTAGTAGATTTAACTTGCAATCAATAGGAACTAGTAGCAGCGAACCAGTAATACATTCAAGACTTAGTGTAGGTGATCGTTGGTTACTACAACAAAATAAAAAACATAGGGATAACACGACAAACAACCCAGAATTAGATAATTATTTATCTACCAATTTTGAGTTTCCTACTGAAAGTTTAGTGCATAAAAATTTTCAAGTACTTGACTGGTGGAACCGACATCAAAATATCTTTCCCGTATTATCAATTATTGCTAAAGAGGTACTGGCAACATCTGTTTCCACCGTTGCGGTTGAACAAATCTTCAGCTTATGAAGTAATATTTTGGAAGCGAGACTGTCTTCATTACATCTAAGCACTTTAGAAGCAACAAAATGTGTGGATGATTGGACCCGAGCTGATCTGAGGCAACAAGAAGATGCCCCCGATGACTTTGAAGACTTGTTCGATAATGCATCTGCAAGTGCAAGCGGAACGGGAGCTGAAGGATCAACATGCACTGATAATGATGATGATTGATCAGTAAATAATTATTAATTGTAATGGGGAACTATTTTAAAAATATAAGGGAACTACGTGAGCTTTAATTCCTTTCACCCGTGGAAGATACATAAGCAACTTAAGTTTTTAAACATTTAAGTTCAAACTCTTTAATTTTATTTTTAATTTATTTTTAATTTAATGTAATCTAAATTCAAATTCATAATTTTAAATAAAATTTTTAATCTCATTTTTTTTAAAAGTCATTATTAAAATTTAAAAAAAAACCGCAGGGAACCGGAACAGTCTGGTTCGGTTCCGGTTCCGATTCTGATTCCCGGTTCCAAACGGAACCGTAATTATCCGGTTTGATTCTGGTTCAACACTTGTGGAATCAGGAACCGTCTGGTTCGGAATCGAACCGGACCAGTGGCTAGGTCTATTCGTATCAACATCATATTTCCTGAGACAAAAAAATAAAAAATAAAAAAAAGATTTTATTTTATTTTTTATTTTTCATTTTTGGAATTTGGATACAAAACAGAATCTGTATCTGGTGGCATTGCACGTAATTTACCCAAACAAGGAGGGTGCATTCATCTTAGCTACTATACACCGTTGTTTATATAGTAGCGCATTGTCCATTCTACTGTCTTCTCTTCCTCTGATCCGCCGGCCGGTCCCCTATAAACCTCTCTTAATTTTTCTCTTTCTCAATTCCGATCTCTTCATTTAGATCCAGGTAACGTAAACAAATACGACTTTTGTTTGTTTTTTTTTAAAAATTATTTTCTGTTGTTTGACGCAGATCAGGCTTTGATTAATGAGATTTTGTTTGTTTTGATTTAATGTCGTGACTAATGTGCGTCTAACAGACCCGCATGCAATTTGCGTTTGTTTGAAATTATTAGTTTTGACTTTGTTTATTTATGTTTATTTGCTTGATCGAATGATAGCTCAAGTTGTTTTTCAGTGACTAATAAGATCATCTGTTGTTGTTGTTGCATGTCTTGATTAGATTTTGAATGCGTTTTTTTCGACTTTTAATGATTTTAATGCTTTGTATCTTGATATGAATTGTTGTTTATTGAATTTTCATACATTGTTTGTTGAACAATGAGAGAGTTCAAAACATGTATCGATTAGATTAATTGTGTGTAGATCTTTTGCTCTGTTCAGATGGCAACGCCAGCAGCCGGGGGTGGATGGTACAGAGCAAGAGTGAAAGCTGTTGCGTCCGGTGACAGCTTAGTGATAACAGCCTTGTCCAACCCGAATCCTGGACCTCCTCGTGAAAAAACTCTCACTTTATCATCTGTTATTGCCCCTCGACTGGTAATCCTTCTTACCCGCAATATCTTATATATTCTGCAGGGTTATTTACATTTTACCACTAAAGTTATTGCAAAATAACAACTAAGACATTCAAAATCTTAGTTGACAGGTATTTTAACAGGTCAACTAACGGTCAACTAAGATTTTGATGGAAAAATAGTATAATGTTAGATTTTGTATAACTTTAGTATTCGACATTAGATTTTGTATAACTTTAGTAGTCGATGTTAGATTTATTGATTTAGTATAACTTTAATAGTAGAATGTAATTTGTCAATACTTGCACCTAGTAGTTATTTTGCAATAATTTAATAGTAAAATGTAAATAACCGTATTCCTTATTATCTGTAACTTTTTCTTAAGGTTTAATTAATGTTGTGGAAAAAAATTATAGTTGAACGAAATAAGTTGGAAATGAGAGTGCATGAATTATGCAGCATAATAATAATAACTCTGGCTGGATTACAAATTGCAGTATCTTTTTCAGTTATTTGGATTACAGCATTTTTTTTTAATCCGTGAATCGTACAGTTTCCATACTAACCGAACTTTTTTGTGATAATTTGATTTCTGTCTTATTCTTAGGCCCGTAGAGATGGTCAAGATGAGCCATTTGCATGGGACAGCAGAGAATTTTTGAGGAAGCTCTGCATAGGAAAGGTTCTTATTTTGTTCTATTATTATTGTTGGTTAGTTTCTTTAGTTTATCTGGAATAAAGCTTCTTTTTTACCAAAATCATTATATATAAAGCACAGGAGGTCACATTCAGAGTAGATTATGCTGTACCCACTATAGGCCGAGAATTTGGCACCGTTATTCTTGGTGACAAAAATGTGGCAATGCTGGTTGTCTCTGAAGGCTGGGCAAAGGTTCGTCCTTTCTCTGTCAGATTTGAGTTTTTTTACTTCAGTTTTTGTACTTCGTATTTATTAAGCTGAACCTGATACATGCAGGTTAAGGAGCAGGGTTTCCAGAAGGGGGAAGCAAGTCCTTTCCTTGCGGAACTGCTACGTCTTGAAGAGCAAGCAAAGCAACAAGGTCTTGGCCGCTGGAGCAAGGTTTATCTTTTTCTCCTTCCTTTAATGCATTCTGTTGCATAGCTAGTTTTTGCTTATGTTCCTTGGGTATAAAAAGCTGAGATCTAGTGGCAATTAAATTCATTTTGAAGAAAGTGAAAGATGTATGAACACAGAATCTCTTCTATTTTTGTTTTTTCTGAAATAGAGGATATTTGGAAAAAAAAAATAATGTGTTGAAAGAAACTATTTTTAAAAGAAACCTTTGGCAATACTGGAGTATTGCATTAAAAAATGAGATGTTGAAATCATAAATGTCATAACTAGCTTTACAAAACGCATCATGATGTTAAAATATTTGGATGTGCAATATTTTCAGTTTGCGTGTTCATGCTGAAGATATTGTTAGTGTTATTGTTTGTATAAAATTTTGAAATTCTCTTGCTCTCTCTCTTGGTAATTGCATTATGTTATTTCCTTCAATTAGTTTCCATAAATGCTTTGAATAACATTAAATGAATGTATAAAATCTCATGTATTATTATCTTGTAGAGAACATAATGTTTTATTTTTAAATTCATATTATTGGTTGTATTGTCCATAAAGAACTATTTTATATCTTTACTTTTGCAGAATCCTAATCGTTTTTTGACCTAAATTTATAATTCTCTTTTATTCTCTCTTTCACATACTGGAACTATTATAACCATCACAAAAATTTCTTAGTTGCCTTGTTTACACCACTATGGCTGGTGCACGTATGATGGAAGAATTTTCCATATGACTGGAAATAAAAGAAGTTTTTATAGCTTGACTAGGATCAAGGATCCTAGAACATAGGACTGGTTTATGGTCATCTTTTTGTTACAAAATTTTTGTATTTATATTTTATTGCATTTTGGCTTTCATTGAGCCCAAGTATTGTATGATTAGGCTTGTGCATTGTGTCATTGTGTGTTAGTTGTTCTAACTTCTAGCTAAGAATGACAGTAGCAACAAAAATCGTCCTCAGTGACTATAAATGATGAATGGTCTTGGTCATAGGTACCAGGTACTGCTGAGGCTTCCATTAGGAATCTACCCCCCTCTGCCATTGGTGACGCTGGTAATTTCGATTCTATGGGTTTGTTAAATGCAAACAAGGGAAGACCCATGCAAGGTATTGTTGAGCAGGTTCGAGATGGCAGCACTATCCGAGTATACCTGCTGCCAGAATTTCAGTTTGTCCAAGTTTTCGTTGCAGGAATCCAGGTAAACATGACACATCTTTATTGTCTACATGTAAATTTTTTTAAAAAAAATATTTTTGATGTCTGCTTGACCAGTATTGATTTAACTTTATATCTTTCATTCTTCCTGTTTCAATTAAGGCCCCAGCTGTGGGTAAGAGGCCTGCAGTTACTGCTGAAGCAGATACTACTGTGTCTGATGAGACCAATGAAGGTGTATCAGCAGTTGAATCTCAAGCTCCTCTGAATTCTGCTCAGAAACTTGCAGCCTCTGCAGGACAAACCACCGATGATCCATTTGCATTAGATGCCAAATATTTTACAGAAATGCGTGTTTTGAATAGAGAGGTAAGTGAATCCCTGATGAGGTTGTCTTCTTTATATTCACTTGTTTAGCTGGTCTAAGTCCAAAATTGGATCTTTTATAGGTCCGTATTGTCCTGGAAGGTGTTGACAAATTCAATAATTTGATTGGGTCAGTGTTTTATCCCGACGGGGAAACAGCAAAGGACCTAGCAACGGAGCTTGTGGAAAATGTATGTGCATGAACCTTATCTTATCATACTCTAATATTGCATATATGTATAACTTTGTAATCGAGGATTCTGATGTTTGATGGTTGTTTCCATGGTGGCGTCTTTAGTGTATTTTTTGTTCACAGTAGCTCATAGACAGTGGGGCTTTGATGGAAATTGAGGAATGTTAACAGTCTTGAAAATACACCAATTCACATAGAAAATATTCGAAAATGAATCTAATATATGTGTATGTTTGTAATGTAACTGGTGATCTAAAAGGTATTTATCCTTCCCTTTGAGGCTTGGATACCATTTTCTGGGATTTAATTGTAGACAGATATGCATATATGTATATTAGATGTACTTGAGCATGAAAGTCTTTATAAATTTGTTTAGTCTTTCATGCATCATGTCTAATCAACTTCTACATAGATTTGGCTGCCATCTGTCTACTTTGTCAATTCTCTTGCTCAGCTATTTCAATGTGTACGGCCAGTGGTCATTATATTTTTTTTTGAAATGGACAGTTCATGAAACGTCAAATTTCTCCCATTTCTAATATTTTTGTGTGTGGCTGTGAACATGCTATGTGCCTTTAAATTAATACCATTTGTTTTCTTCCTGCAAGTCAAGTAAAATTTCTTCTTTTAGTACACAAAACATACAAGTCAGTTCAGCTGCTGCTTTAAATCATTGTAATTTTTATGTATAGTATTATATGCTTGGTACTATCTCAGATGTGTTTAGTTTATTTGGTATGACTCTCTGTCTTCCCTCAGGGTTTAGCCAAATATATTGAATGGAGTGCAAATATGATGGAAGAAGATGCCAAACGACGGCTAAAGGCCGCAGACCTCCAAGCCAAGAAGACTCGGTTGAGGATGTGGACAAACTATGTACCACCACAATCAAATTCAAAAGCAATTCATGATCAGAATTTTACAGGAAAGGTATTAGAGGTTTCAGACAGTGTCTATATAAGTATTCTGTGTTAATGTTTTAGGTTTTATACTTATCTACTTTCATTTTCCAGGTGGTGGAGGTTGTCAGCGGGGACTGCATTATTGTCGCTGATGATTCTATCCCATATGGTAGTCCATTGGCAGAGCGACGAGTCAATCTTTCAAGTATTAGGTGTCCCAAAATTGGCAATCCTCGTAAAGATGAAAAGCCAGCTGCCTATGCTAGGGAAGCAAGGGAGTTTTTGAGAACACGGCTCATTGGCCGACAAGTATGTACAAATATTCACTGAAATAAATTTGAAGTTTCTTTCTTTTCTTTTCTTTAAGGTGTTTGCAGCCATTTTTTTTTGGTTGACATCCTGTTCACCTCATTTATAAATATCCTTAGTATATTTGATTCATTTTTTCTGTTAGGGAAAGAAAATATTATTATTAATTTGAACATTATTTGAGTGATGATAGAAACTATAATTTATGCTTTTATTATGTGTTTTTTCAGGTGAATCTTCAAATGGAATATTCCAGGAAGGTCATCATGGGAGAAGGAGCACCAGGGGCAGCTGGGGCTAAAGGGCCAGCTGGGGCTACAGAAGCAAGGGTAATGGATTTCGGATCAGTCTTCCTCCTGTCTCCCATTAAGGGTGATGGTGATGATGCATCTGCACTGGCCCAATCCAATGCTGCTGGCCAGCCAGCTGGAGTGAACGTTGCTGAGCTTGTAGTTGCACGTGGCTTTGGCAATGTGATTAAGCATCGAGATTTTGAGGAAAGATCAAATTATTATGATGCCCTTCTGGCGGCTGAATCACGTGCTATGGCCGGGAAGAAAGGGCTTTATTCTCCAAAGGAACCCCCAGCCATGCACATACAAGACCTGACTACGGTTAGAATCAACTAGAATATTTCTCATTCAATACATTGTCCATGTTATTGACTTCTTATCATTTATTCCATCGAAATGTCCTTAACAGGGATCAGTCAAGAAAGCTAAAGATTTCCTGCCGTTCCTTCTGCGAAGTAGGAGAATTTCTGCAGTTGTGGAATATGTCCTCGGTGGCCACCGCTTTAAGTTGTTGATTCCCAAGGAAACATGTAGCATTGCCTTTTCATTCTCTGGTGTTCGATGTCCTGGTCGTGAAGAGCGTTATTCAAATGAATCAATTGCACTAATGAGACGAAAGATTTTGCAGAGAGATGTTGAGGTACTGCACTATTTTAACCCAGTGTTCGTCTCTTGTTTTCTCTCCATACTTAGATTAATCTATATTTATTTATTTTATACAGGTTGAAGTGGAAACTGTTGATAGAACAGGAACTTTCTTGGGATCCTTATGGGAATCAAGGACCAATGTGGCAGTGACACTTCTCGAAGCTGGCCTGGCAAAGCTACAAACGTCTTTTGGCAGCGACAGAATCACAGATGGTCATCTTCTTGAACAGGCTGAGCGATCTGCTAAATCACAGAAACTGAAGGTAAGAATTAAGAAAGTACGCCCATTTCTGCTTTTAGTCTTATGTTGATTCTGCTAATTGAAATATGGTTGCAGATATGGGAGAATTATGTTGAAGGAGAGGAAGTTTCCAATGGGGCAGCTGTAGAAAGTAAACAGAAAGAAGTGCTGAAGGTCATTTTGATACTAATACATCAATAATTGTCCTCTTCATGTGTTCTAAATAGTGAATGAATACCTACCTACCTCAATTTTCAGGTGGTGGTTACAGAAATTTTGGGTGGTGGAAAATTTTATGTCCAGCAAGTTGGTGATCAGAAAGTTACTTCAATTCAGCAGCAACTTGCTACTCTGAACATCCAAGAAGCTCCTGTAATTGGTGCTTTTAACCCTAAGAAGGGTGATATTGTACTTGCTCAGTTTAGTGCAGATAATTCCTGGAATCGAGCTATGGTGAGTGAACCCTCTTACTTCCATTACGATTTTCTACAGAGAAAACTTCCATGTAATAGGACTGCCAGCTGATTATACAAGTTAGGAATTTGATTCATATAAGCAAATCTCACAGCCGATAATACGAGTTTGGGAAGTATAAGTGGGGAGTTAGGACCAAAAGCATGATCATAAAATGTGGCTAAGAATGTTTTTTTCATACTAGGAAAGCATATATAAGCCAAAATAAGTATTTAAATTTTTTTTCATTTCATTTAGAAGAAAAGCAATTTACTATTTTGGAGCTTATCTGTGTCTGTAAATTACTGGTCATGATTGATAAGAGATGGGAAATTTTGGATACAGATACATCAAGACCATCAAAAGATTTTTGGCAATAATTTCCTCTGCTGCTCAAATTCTGGTAGTAGAGTTCTGTTGGTAGTGGGTATTATAGGAATTTACAAAACTCAAAACTCCCATTGCCAATGGGATGCAGATGTGTTTCCATTATTGCATGAAGGCATTTGCCTTCTGTCATCTTCCTTGCTTCAGTAAATTCAAGATTTTAATTTGGATTGGATTTCTGTGTTGTTTTACTTACTCTCTGATTTGACACGTTTAGATTGTCAATGGACCTCGGGAAGCTGTTGAATCTGTAAATGACAAGTTTGAAGTGTTCTACGTCGATTACGGAAATCAAGAGGTGGTTCCATACAATAAGCTGAGGCCTATTGATCCTTCATTATCGTTGGCTCCAGGTCTTGCTCAGCTATGCAGCCTTGCTTACATCAAGGTTCCTGTTTTGGAAGATGAGTATGGTCCTGAAGCAGCTGAGTTCTTGAGCGAGCATACATTAAACAGTTCAAATGAATTTAGGGCCAAAGTGGAAGAAAGGGATTCTTCTGGTGGAAAAGTTAAAGGACAGGGAACTGGGACAGTTCTTGTTGCAACTCTGGTTGCTGTGGATGCTGAGATTAGCATAAATGCTCTTATGCTGCAGGTTCGATTAGTAGCCCTTGATTTGCTCGGTATTTCTATAAAATAGGCTTTGCTCCAATTAGTTTGCATGACCTTGAATTTTATTTTTTAAATTATTATAACTTGGCTTGATCATCTCATCTAGCATTAGCATATATGAATCTAAATACTGCTGGTTGGTTTAACTTGCTCTTGCACTTGCACCTCATGTATTCTTCAGGAAGGACTTGCTAGGGTAGAGAGGAAGAAGAGATGGGGATCCGAAGACAGACAGGCTGCCGTTGAGAATCTTGAAAAATTCCAGGAAGAAGCTAAGACTGCTAGGCTCGGGATGTGGCAGTATGGAGATGTTCAGTCCGATGATGAGGACCCACTACCTTCTGCTGTCAAAAAGGCTGGAGGCCGCCGATGATCAAGATCATATAATTATACGAGAGGTAATATAAAAGAGAAAATCAACTATTTTTCTAAAGTGAGATGAGCTATAGGCCAAATATGAGTTTAATTTATAGGCGAGATTAATTCTCTTTTAGAGTCAGAAACAGTCGAACTTCGCAGAAGAAACTTGCTTAAGTTGTCTTATTTTTAATTTTTTGTTGTTTTTACTTTAGAATTCTGTTGGTAGGTGAGGGTACATTTTTTTATTTTCTTACACAAGACAAATAAGTAAAAGTGGTGAACTGTATCCAGTTTGTCCATCTCTATTCGGGGAACGTTATAAACAATTTTTTTGTTGGTCTGTGTTGTGTGCACTGCTATCTAGTCTCTAAATTGTACTGGACCAAACATACTTGTAGAAACAATTCCATTGTTTATTTGAATTATTCAAACAACTCTGCCCTTTCGTAGCAATATAAATTAAGAAAGAATTCTTTGGGGGTAGAAACTTGCTATCAGAGTTAGATGGATAGTGAGTATGGGAGCAAAGCCCTGACAGGCATCACTTTCTGGTGGAGCTACCTGAGAATATCAAAAATTTTCTTTGGAGGTGTATTTGTGATAATATGCTTCCAACTGCAAAAATGTTGTTCCAAAAGAAGATTGTTGTTCCTTATGATAATTGCCAAAGATGTGGAAGCAAGGCCTAAATCAGCAGGCCACATTATCTTCTTGTGCAAGAAATCCAGATTTGATGAGACTCAAATATTGACCAAAGCAAACGCAATTTGTGAGTCTGCTTCTGTTTTGGATTATATCCGAGTTTCAAGATACGATTGGAAACTTGAACTTGATCAAAGTTCAGTTTAGGTTAAGGGCCTGTCACATAATTTAGCTAAGCTAGCTTGTAATTTTGTATTTCAAGTTGATGAAATGTTAACAGCATGCACGACTTCAGTAGTATGCAAGGAGCAGCAGGATTTTCATGATCATTTCTTAATCTCCTTTTCTTTTTTAAACAATTTTTCATCCGAATGTTGATCACTATTGTCCGGCTTCTTATCTCAGGTTTGAGATCACAATTCAACACTTTGATACAGTTGGTTTCTATCACCAAAGCCAATTCAGTAGAGTCGAGTCTGTCTTGTGTGCTACATTTTTCACATCGGCTCCGCAGTGGCGGGGCAGTTGCCCCCACTGGTCCCACTAGTTTTTTTTTTTTTTTTTTTTTAATTATATATATATATAATATATATATATATATATATTTTTATATTAGAAAATATAAATAATTAAACAACATACTAAATATATATTTTTTAATTTTTTGAGTTGTATTTTTTAATATAATATGTAAGCTCAAGCCCAAATTAATTAAAAAAAATTCCAATACACTTTTGTATCAATCTTATTTCTTAAACATATCTAAAATAGTTATATTTAATTTATATGTGTATAGATAATTGACTATTTTTCATTTTAAATCCACTCATTTATGTGTTTTTCCATTTGCAAAAGAATAGAGATTCCATCACATTTAAATAAAAAAAAAACTATGTTTATACTTATGTTTGGTTATTGATATTCTAATTTATTGATATATTTGTAGTGATTCTTTTACTAAAACTCGTCGTGTATAGTTGTTCTGTATTGTTAGTTTTAAACCCAGGCCATTACGCAGTTACTGTTCTCAATTTTAATTACACATCATCCTTTAGCAATTAACCAAGAATTCAGCAAGCACATTCACAAAATGCACACAAGATTTTTCGTGGTTCGCCTGAAAGGATTCAGACTACATCCACGTTGAACTCCAAGAACTCGGAGCTCACTGCACTAAGATTTTAGGAATTTACAAGACTGTTTCTTCTCTCTTTCTTTACAACTTTCTACCGAAATCAAATGCCCAAACACAGACTCAAGAACCCTAATCAATTTCCAAAACCCTCAGTTACAACTCAAGTATTCAACACAAAGAACACTTACTGACTGAAATTGATTCAACAAAGTATCGAGCTCTCCACTGTTTGTCGACCTTGATCAAGACAGCAAAATGCTTCAGATCAAACGAATCAGAAAAGCCAAGAAGATCTTGATATTTAACCGAGAGAGGAAAAACAAGCCTCGATCTTGTTCTATTAACAGAGAGCAGAGAAGTAACAAACTTATTTCAGTTTGCCGAGAGAGAGCAACAACTCAGAAGCCAAATTGCTTTTCAAGGCCTCGACTAGATCTGTATAAGAAGAGCAAAGGGCAAAAGCAACGGTAGAGATTAAAATAATGAAAACTGATCCAACGGCTGTGACAAGTAATGGCACATGACATGACACGTGGCTTCACACTTTTACAATCTCCACCTTGAAGCCTTCACACCACTCGCTTCAATCCATATACAACTTATGTCGAGCTATCTTTAGTGCAGCAAGAATCAGAGTTCCTCTCATTGTTCATGTTGGCTGCAAACTTAGCCAACCCCCACCTGCAACAGCTTCATGCAGTGGGAGAGTTTGGTAGCAGTCACAATTTTTGTCCCCATGTCAGATGGGTTATCTTCGGTCGGAACCTTCTTAATCTCAATCTTACCACTTGAGATAATTTCCCGCATAAAATGATACTCACATCCACATGCTTGGTTCTCTCATGATGTACTGGATTCTTGCTCAGATGAATTGCACTCTGACTGTCTGAATACACAACTGTCTTACCATGCAACTGTTGTATTTCGGTTAAGATACCCTGAAGCCAAATGGATTCCTTGAACACATCAGTTATGGCTATATACTCCGCTTCGGTAGTTGAGAGTGTGACCAACGGTTGCAGGCTCGACTTCCAGCTGATGCAATTTCCACCAAGTGTGAAATAGTAAGCTGTAGTTGACTTTCTTGAGTCTCTGTCACCTGCAAAATCAGAATCAACATACCCTACCAAATCTAAAGCGTTAGATTTGTTAAAACATAAGCCATTATCAATAGTAGTATTCAAGTATCTTAAGAACCATTGTAAAGCACTCCAGAGTGTGCTCCACCAGGATTAGACATAAACCTACTCAATAAAGATACAACATATGACAAGTCAGGTCTAGTACTAATCATGGCATACATCACAGAACCAATAGCATTTGCATAATGTACATTTTCCATTTTAACCATCTCAGACCTATTACTAAGAGAAGACATCTCCTCTTCCATAGCCGTTTCCCATTCAAGTGTATGGGTAGACTTTAATGCCTCTCCTAAGCTAGCAGGCTCAATCCCATTAATTTCATGACTTGATATTAATGCACAGAAATACAAATCATTGGTTGAGTAATCATACCTGGTAGGAGGCCTTACCTGCCTCCTACTTTGTCTCTCGCTAGCTGGTAGTTGGCCAATGTGTCTTGAGGTTGTTTCATCATGCTGCTCAGTTTGATCCAGTTGATCTACTGTGTCATCTTCAATTGTTCTTGTATCTCTGCTACTTCATTTCTGTTTTCCTCCTGGTTATTTCTCCTGGGCTGGGTGTCCTCAGATGTCTCTGTGCCTGACATGTCACCAACTTGCTCAGCGGTCATTGATGTCCCTGGCTCCACCTGCATCTGAGCTCCACCTGCAAGATCAAAATCTGCTAGATCCTTTTCTAAGGCACCTGCATTCTTGTTAGTAGATTTACAAGGAAAACAAAGTTCATTGAATATAACATCCCGACTAACTATGACTTTGACTCCAGGTGACTCCCTTTCCCATAACCTATACCCTTTTGTCCCTTCTTGGTATCCTAGGAAAACACACTTGATAGACCTCGGTTCAAGTTTACCTACAGACTGGTGAGCATAAGCTTCACAGCCAAACACTCTAAGGTGTGCAAGCTTATGAGCCATACCAGACCAGATTTCTTCTGGTGTCTTAAACTGCAAGGAACTATTGGGGCTCAGGTTAACTAAATGAGTAGCGTAGTATTGAGGGCTTCACCCCAAAAGGCCCTCGGAAGTTCGGAAGAGAATAAAAGACATCTGATCTTTTCTAATAGGGTTCTATTCATTCTTTCCGCAACTCCATTCTGTTGAGGGGTGTTTCTAACAGTCCTATGTCTTAGGATACCCTCACTAGTACAGTATTGATCAAACTCAGTATTACAAAATTCTAGGCCATTATCAGTTCTCAAGACTTTTACTTTGTTACTAGTTTGATTTTCTACCAATACTTTCCATTCTTTAAATTTAGTCAAAGTTTCATCCTTTGATTTTAGTAAGAATGTCCATACCTTCCTACTGTAGTCATCAACAATAGAGAGGAAATATTTCTTACCCCCATGAGTCTGGACCTTTGCTGGTCCCCACAAATCACAATGTAGATACTCCAGACTCGCATTTGACAAATGAATTCCAGTTGGGAAGCTCTGTCTGTGCTGTTTGCCCAACACACAGATCTCACAAAACTCAAGTGGCTTCAACTGGTCCTTTCCAAATTGTCCCTGCTTGCTGAGTACCTGCATTCCTTTCTGGCCTATGTGGCCAAGTCTCAAGTGCCATATATTAGTCATATCAACATTAGAAGTTAAAGTAGAAATGGGTTTTTCCGAGAATACATGTTGGCCATTCAGAACATACAATCCGTTTCTTTTTATACCAGTTAGGATTAGTTTATTACCCTTAGATATGTGCATGTTTCCTTTGTGTGCTTTATATGTGAAACCTAACTCATCTAGTGTTCCTAGTGATATCAGGTTTCGTTTCAGGTCAGGTACATATCTAACGTCAGTAAGTATCCTAACTTTACCATCATGAAGTTTAAGTGTCATGTCCCCAACTCCCTGTATCCTACAAGTATTGTCATTACCTATATACACAGTCCCTTGGTCAGAATTTCTAAAGTTGACAAACCAGTCCCTATACGGACTCATGTGAAAGGAACACCCGGAGTCCAGAATCCATTCTCTACTAATGTAATCACTAGACACAGTCAATGCCTCAGAAAGGCACATCGACCCCTTTTCGGCAGCCACAGTAGCGTTGCCTTCATTTTTCTGTTCCCTAATGAACTTATAACAATTCCTTTTAAGGTGTCCCATCTTCCCACAATGATAGCACTTCTTCCCACTGTCTTTATTATTATCATGTTTATTCTTTTTATTCCCTTTAGGTTCTTGGTTATTAGTCTGATGATTTTTCGGACCATTGTATTCCTTTCATTTTTACCTTTCACGAATAAGTTCGCTCCTCCTCTCCTACTGGTTCTAAGTTCTAGCTCTCTAGCCCTTATACCAGATATCACCAAGTCTAGCCTAGGTACAACTCCTGTGTACTGTAGAGAGTTCTTAACGACACTATATTCTTCAGGCAATGCATTTAATAGAATCATAGCTTCGCTAGAGTCTCCTAGGGCTTGGTTAGTTCCTTTAAGGATTTGAGTCATTTTCGTGAATTCATCCAAATTATCATCAATCGACTTATTAGTATCCATCTTGTAATTAAAAAAATTTCCCTTTAAGAACACTAAATTTGGTGCAGAAATAACAGAATAAAGGGATTCGAGTTTACCCCATAGTTGAATGGCGGTGTCCATTCCATCAACCTTCCCGATGACCGAATCTCCCAAGTGGAGGAAGATCAAGTTGTACGCCTCTTCCAGGATTTCGTTCTTCGCTTCTTTTTCCATCTTTGGCCACTTTTCTGGATCCGGTTCCAGCGCCAAAGCCACCTTATGGAGAAAGCAGTACCCTCATTTTCTTCTTCCAAGTGGTGAAATCTCCCTTCCCGTCAAAGATCCCAATGTCGAGTCTCATAGTCGACATTTCGGTTTCACACGGAAAACTGCACTCGACTACACAGAATCCTATGCACTCTATCTGTTGAGTTTTAATCACCTAGGCTTTCGATGCGGCAGCCCCTAAACTGCCCAATTCTTCCAACCCGGCACCACCTCTACACCCAATTATTTTCAACTCGGCAGTGCCTCTGCACCCAATCTTTCAACTCGGCAACTTCAATTCTTGAAACCCTAATTTCTTCAAAGACCAGTAACTCCAACTAACCTCCCAAACCGAAAAGAAATTTGTTCTTTAGGTCAATTTCCTTCCAACCCAATGCTCTAATACCACCTGTAAGGAACCTAGCTAGGACATCAGTTATCTCCACATTGGTATGATATTGTCCATTTTGGGCCTAAGCCCTCATGGATTTGCTCTTGGGCTATACCCAAAATGCCTCATACCAATGAAGATATATGTCTATCCTTATATGCCTATGATCTTCCTCATTTTTAACCAATGTGGGACTTTGAGACTTTGTTTGCACACCCAACATGTATAAAATATTCACATATTAATATAAATATAATTATTTTGTATATATTTTTTTGTATATTTATTTTTTATTTATAGCTATTCAAAGCACAAATGTTGCGTTTTAACACTAGGCTTTTAATAATTTAATTAAAAAAGTGATTAAATCTATAATAAATTAGCGGAAATTTAGTATATAATATACTACATAAACTTAAAAAAACATAATTTTAAAAATAATTTCTTACTTAAATTTTTAGGATAAATTGGTATTTTTAGAAATTATGGATAAAAATATAATTCTGAAAATTGTGGGTTAATATATAAGTTTAGAATCTAATGGCTATTTCATAATTTTTAAAAGTATATGGATCATCTTATAATTTCAAAAAATATGTATGAATTCATTATATATTATTTTGGTAAAGAAACAAATTTTGCCCCCACTAATTGAAATTTATGGATACGCCACTAGGCTCCGGCCCAGTTTCATGTCAGCTTATTTATATATATTAAATTTTAAAACCCTTCCTAAGCTTCATATTCATTTTCACCAAATTCTGCTCTCTTATTAATCTTCAGTGTTTTGGAGGTCTCTAATTAATTTAAGGAAATTCATTGAATGTGGATGGGTAAATTGGAAATCCAATTTAATGTCTTTTGTGGAGTTATGGGTTAAATTTATGATATAGATATGAGATTAGTTGGGATTGATGAGTAGTGGACTCTTGGAGTGGTGATTCAGCCGTTGCAAATGATTAAGGCAGGTTTTTAATTATTCTGTCATTAATTGGGATTAATGGCAAGGGGACTGGGGACGTTCGGAGTCCACGACAGAAACTGTTATCCTTTGTTGGAGTTATTGGGAAGTTGATTTAGAAGCAACAGGAAAGTGGGAAAGTTGACCCGTATTATTATTGAATCGATAGTAGCAAAACTCAACCGTATAGGGTGCCTCACTGGTGGGAAGTGCCAGATTTTAAAATGGGTAAATGGCATGTTATTTTACATTCTTAATACTTGAAACTTTTTATTGAATTTAATTTTTCGTTTCTACTTCTCCTGAGTTTTTTTATTTGTTGTTAATAATTTAGTTATAATAAATGAGTTTTGATTTTGTTTCAATTCAGTTCTCAACGGTGAGTAATTCTTGAAAGTTGGCCCTTTCCATAACCCCAGGTAACTTTTATAATTTCCCCAATTTCCTTTTGCTTTACATGATCCATAGGTTTCCCAGTCGGGTATACAAAATTAATCTTGCCAATTTTTTTTTTCAAAAATTATTTAGTTCTTTTTCTTGAAGCTTGAATTGAGATTTTAAGTTCCATCTGTGTTTTTTTTTTTTTTTTATTATTTTTTTTTTTTTATCTTTTATCTTTTACAAAGTAAATTCATTCTTCATCTGGTAATGAGTTGGAGATATCTACATATGGATTGATTTTTAATTGTTAGCTAAGCTTGAAATAGAAACTGATTATATGAGATATTGCTTGATAATTATTGCCTATGGAATTGGATTTTATATCTTTAATCCTCTATAACAATAATAGAAATATTATATTTATAGGTGTATCCCATCATTTGGAGATTCTTTGATAAGAGAGTTGTTGACGACTGTTTTTCGTTGCAAAGGTGAATTTGGAATTTATCCATCGAATAAACCTCTATGAACTGTTAATTTGTTTGGTTGTGGAAACCTCACAAACTTGCAAGAGACAAACAAGCACACAGAGACATGATCTAACGTGATTCGACGGAGAGTGGCTATAACCTACGTCAACGGGAGAAAGGGGATGTGATTTAATTAAGATCGGGGTAAATGTCGACCCGAGCTAATTACATGGGAATTACAGTGTTACAACATAAATAACTCGTCGGGTTATAATTGCTCGTTCTACTTCTCACAAAGTGGTTAAGTACATGACTCACTTTCTCTCTCTAAATTTTCTTAATACTCTGGCTCTCAAATTGTAATTTTCTCTTTCTCAACTTTTTAGCTCATAGAACCAACCCCCTCTACAATGACTTAAACCCCATTATATAGGTTCTCAAATCGCCTTTACAACCGACCCTGACGTCACACTGCATCACTTAGTCATCATTACCAACTTATCCACTGCACCTACCACCCATTTTGACCACACTCAAGCTAGTTGCTATGCCACTACATCGGTCTATGGTGGCCTATGGCGGCTGACAGGACTCATGGTTTCATCTGAGTCGTTACTTTACTATTTTCATCATTAGCCTTCTAGATGTACTCTTTTTCAAGTAGGGGATACGTCTTGCTGCTCTAACCTAGTCAGGTATAATTTTATCAAATCTCCTCGGGTCGGGGTCCCAAATCGCATGGAACATCCCCAATCCACACTCTAAGTGGTCATGTCATGATCGCCATTGATTTATCCTCTGAAACTCTCCTCAGGGAAACACCTCCTCAGGGTGAATGCGGTAAAAAAATTATCATCAACATTTCTTCCCTAGTTCTCGATACCAACGAAGTTTGCGAGTTGGTGCCGAGAACTTCATAAAAGATAGTGTTGTGAGAAAAATCATGTCGACTTGATGTCTTCTGACAACCATCCTTTACCAAGAAACCTCTTTAGAACATACTCTTTAGGTCATATATGTCCTCTTCTTTCTCACTGCATCGAGTGTTTCAGGGCTTCACCTCATCGGGGTGGGTCAACTTGCTTACTGTTGGGTTTCTAGATTAGTCCCAAGATCGATTTCAAGCAAGAAACATGTGTGAATACAATAAGAAGTATGGCAGAATCATACTTACATTGATCGGTTATGCGATGCGTCGAACACAAAACCTTTGCTCCTCCTTGGAAGCTCTCGGCAATGGGCTTCTTTGTGTTCCTTTGATTTTCGGTCATCCCTCCATTGATATATCTCCAAGCTCCAAGCTTTGTGTTGTGATTCCATGCTCATGAGTTTGTTTCCCTATCACCTTGGATGACCCTTCATGTGCTAGCATTGGAAAGATTTGCCACAAATCTTCCTTGTATCTTCTTGTAATTCTCGGCATTGCCAAGAAAATTGGGAGAGAAGCATTTTGGCCCTTGGACGAATCTTGTGTGAGAAGAGAGAGATGTGTTGATTTGGTTTTTGTGTTTCTAAAACAATGACCTAATTGATTTTCCAAAATTTGGTATATGCCTTTCAAAAAGGTCAACCAATTTTTGGAGCCAAAATGGCATTAAATGCCTACAACAACTCACATCACTATTCACATCAATCAATGATGACAAGCATCACTTCACTCAAAGTGATGTGACTTCCATCACTTGATTGACTAGTGATTTGACGCTTGATATGACTTGTGGGCCGCACTTGAATTCGAAATGCGAGTGGGCCCGCAAACACTCCCGGGCTCGAGTTCGCTAATTCCGAATTAACGAATTTTCCGTTGCGACGTAATTAAATCAAATTTAATTAAATAATTATGCCTAGCAAAATTACTATTCACGTCGCAAGCGAATTAATTCTAAATTAACTCGTTCGCCCAAATTAAAATCTAATTTTAATTCTGCGTCGAAATCCAATTTCGTATAATATATCGAATATATTATTTTATCGATTAATTCCAAATTAATCGTTCTCTCTCTTTAAATAATATTTTATCCCAGATAAAATATCTCCGTAATTAATCCTAGATTAATTTTCTCTCTCTTTTAATTAATCTCAAATTAATAAAGTGCTAGTCATACGTCATCGGTGAATCTTCGGGAAGCGACCCATGAGATCCCCAGATATGTTGGCAATAAATCCGGTTGTCGGACTATCCGAACACGTACGTACCTAGTACTACATTTTTACCGATTTACAAGACATGGTTGGCTTCTAGCAAAGCACTGTGCCTACCCAATTCTCCAGAAATATTCTTAAAGGAATATTTGATCTATATCAGGCGTAGTATAAGTAGTATTGCGTATTACGATTCAGTAACGGATGTCACGTGCAAGGCCTGAGGCTGGAATTGTGTCTGCCCCGTACGTAACACATATCGGATCTCTGGTAACTAGTCTCTATAATCGGATAATCATGACCTAGCCATATTATCCCGATGACTGCAGTACATAAGAGCACCAGTTCCGTATCCTACGTGATCATCATCTCCACTATGACTGGAGTGATACTTCCGTCTTGACATCACACCCAATACACTACGATTCTCAATATACCAAGAAGAGGCGTACACAGAACCTGTTAAAGCTCTGGACGACCAAAACCAAAGTATATTGATTGTCGCAAGTATTAGCGGTGCAAGTCTCATGTTAAGACCAAATACACCTACCCTGATTCGGACTTCCATAGACACATAGTCATACTACCAATGGAATTCCAAGGGGTCTATCCAGAGCGAAGCTGTTCCCGTACCATCGGTAAACACAACCTCCTATTACACTTGCATGAGTATCTTATACCCAAATATATGAGAACTATGTCGTTATGCTCCCACAACGCGCACAAGTGTAATACTAGTCTTTTACGCATTATCGATGTCCAATCTCAATAATACTCTGACTAGGGATGTTTAATGATTAAACCTTTGTGGATTAATACTGTCTCATATCATCTCAATCCGGAACTAATCATATGGACCTTTTATCATTTATACATCTAGGTAATCCAATTACAAATGATAAAAGGGCAATTTCCTTTGTCATATAGTTAATTTGTACAACAACACCATGATCTGTACAAATAGTGATGCCATGGGTTATAATTGTCCAACAATCTCCCACTTGGCCTATAGCCAATCACTCAAGTGTCCTATACCCGAACTATGTGCGGTTCGCTCAAACTTCTGCTGAGAAAATTCTTTCGTCAGCGGATTTGCAGTGTTATCATCTGATGCGATTTATTCGATCATCACATCGCCACGATGTATGATCCGAATGAATCAGATGAATATTTGAAGTATATATCTGGATCGTTGATGAGACCATCAATTCTTTAGCCTATGATGTAGCCTAGCTCAGCTACTAACAGAACTACTCCTAATCTAATTAGGATTATTATCGATCCAAAAAGCTTCTATTGCTGCCTCAGCTGCAGCAATAACCCGCTTTTGTTGTTTATTCGGCAACAGTATCTTGCTTGGAAGATTTCCAGCTCACTATTTCATTATTCAAACTTTATAGTACTGTTCTTACGATTTATAGTCATTTTATCGGTTTGGAAACTTGCAGCAGTGATCCCAGTCACTTCAAGTTCTCCTTCTCCATAGTATATGAAAACATCCTTAGTTCATCTAAGATACTAAAGGATGTTCTTAACATCAATCCAGTGACTATCACATGGATTGGTCCGATTGTGACTCCATATGCTCAAAGTATATGAGACAACAAGTCGCGTATATTTATTTCAATGTACGAGTTCTCGGAGAGTGTCAACAACTTTTAGATCTATCCAGTAGATCTTTATTCCTAGAATAAAGGTTGTCTCTCCAAAGAATTCTACGGAGATTTTTTCATGAAAGCCAAGCTTTCACCGACTATATTATGGGAATATCATTTCCAAGAAATGACATATCATCATTTTAGGACATTCACTGTTAGTGCGCTCCCACTAACCTCCTTATATACACAAGAATCATAATCGTTTTGAATTAAATCATACACCATTATGATTACATCAAAACGATAGTTCCAAGAACTTAATGCTTGCTTCAATCCATCAATGGATCGAATTAACTTCCAAACCTTTTTTGCTTGTTTTGGTATGAAAAAACCGTCAGGATGTTGTAAACATCCTCCAAAAGGTTTCATTTTAAGGAAAGCGATTTTGAAGTTTAGCTGCCATATTTCATAAATGAAACATACAGCATTGGCAAGCATTATCCAAATGGATTTAACCATGGCAACAAGTAAAAGGTTTCGTCGTAATCGACACAATGTTGATAACGATACCTTTTCGCTACAAGCCCAGCTTAGTACGTTGGTATGTTGCCTTCCATGCATGTCTTCCTTGAAGACTTATATAGTACCAATAGGCACAATGCATTTCGGTACAATAACCAGTGTTCAAACTTGGTTGGTATACATGGAATCCATTTCGGACATCATGGCACTTTGCCATAATAGGGAGTCGATACCTTGTATCATTTCCTCATACGAAGTCAGTTCGTATTCCTCAACAAGATTGACATCTTTATGAGGTGAGATCAGAAACCCATACCTCCCAGGTTGTTTTCTGATTCTCTCTGACTATCGCGGTTCTTGTGTATTCGAAGATTATTGGTATACTTTCATCCTTGATGAACTATTTGTGTTCCATTAAGGAATCGGTGCCTGGAATAGTATTACTCCGATTTTCATCGAGTTTTACTTTCCTCCCACTTACCACTGCATATAGGTATTCCTCTGAGGAAAACCGCATGGCGAGCAACAATTAAATTGTTCACTTGTGAGTTGTATAAGTACTATACTTTGGTTTCCCTAGGATAACCCACAACTTAGGCACTTATCCGATTTGGGTTTCTAGTTTGGTATCATCCAAACATATGCATAGCATTCCCAAATCTATAGGAATGAGAAAATCCAGTTTCTTTCCTGTTCATATCTATTATGAAATCTGTCTAACAGATTTTTATGGAACCTTATTCAAAATAAGTTTTGCACTGTATTATGCGTATCCCTTGAAGGAAATGGTAGCTCAGAGCGACTCATGATTAACCTTATCATGTCCAACAAAATTTGGTTTCTCTATTTGGACACACCGTCAAATTGACGTGTTCCGGGAGGAGTCCTCATTGAAAGAATACTATACTCTTTCAAGTATTTGAGAAACTTATTGCTTAAGTATTTTCCATCATGGTCTAACCGTGACGGTTTTAATACTTTAGCCGGTCTGTCTGTCTACTTCGTGTCGAAACTCTTTGAATTCATCAAAAGTTTCTGATCTGTGTTTCAAAAGAAACACATAACCATAACGCGATGTCACATCCGTAAAGGTCACGAACATTCATATCCACATCTAGCCTAGCTAGACATGGGCCCACTTATGTCATTATGAATGAGGGCTAACAGATCGGCGACACTTTCACTTTTACCAAGTAAAAGGTGTTATAGGCACTTTGCCCAATAAACTAGATTCGTAGACATTATTTGATTAGAATCAAATCTGTCCTAATATCCACTCTTCGAAAGTGTGGATATACGAGTCTTGTTTAATTGTGTCCCTGACAACAATGCCACATTTAAGTCTCAACTGATTTATTCAGTTTGAGCTATTTGTTTGTCATGTTATACGTTTGAGATTTATTTATATTCAAAATATAAATACTGTTATTCACATCTAATGTGTTTATCTCAATATCATCTTTATAAATTAAAACACTTTAGTGTTCTAGAATATAAAGGTATACCCGCAACGGGTTAAACCCTGATATAGAGATAATGTATCTAGTCAAACTAGTTACATTGTAACAGTTTCCTAATTTAAGTACATACCCGAAGGGTAGTTCCTAAACTTAGGTATCTACGGTTAAAACAGCGACTGTCGTCCCGTTTTCGATTCGTAGATTGATCTCAACTGAAGTCAGTATCCTGCTAGTTAGCAGATTCTGCACACCAGTACATATTTATGTACCACATCTAGTATCTAAAATCCAATTTTAATACTAGTAGTGAACATGTTTATGACAAACATATTTGAAGTCGGAGCCTTGCCCGTCTTTTCTTCCTTCATGTCTGCCTTGTCCATACGGTAGTCACGCTTCCAGTGACCCCGTTTGCCACAGTTTAGGCAGACATCTTGGGATATGTCATTTGTCTTCCCAGAAGATTATAATGACTTTGCCTTTGCCCATTTTCCACACCCCAGAAGCCTTTGGCCAAGCCGTGGCCTTCTGGGATGTTGAAGTAAGATGCGCCTTGCGCTTCTTGCCCTTTTGCAAACTCTGGCTTTGTCTCCTTGAGTATAGCCATTAAATCTCCAAGAGTTTTCTATTGCAATTTGTACTTCTAAGATCTAAGGATAGATCTATGAAGATCCTTCAATTTCATTATCATACTATAAGGATCTAATCCTTAGTTCTGACTAAGAAATTAAGGAGTCTTTTTGGCAAGCATGACGGATTAAGCACTAAAGTTATAATCACATGAATATTCCAAATATCATGTTCTACTATTTGCTCAACTCCGGGCTTAGGCTCGAGACGTCACTCTATCAAATAAAGTAACTTCTCGGTCACCCAGGACTATCCTGAGATTTTATTCCCAATCTGAAAATTTAAAGTCGTTTAATGACATTTTCACCCAGGATTATGTTTTAAACACTAATCTTTCAGTTATCTTGATTCTAATAGTCCAGCTATTTAATCAACGATTTTAGGTACTATAAATTATAATGATTACTATAATCTAACTATATGATCAACTATAATTTAATTGGTTAAATTAATTATATATTGATTACTATAATCCAATTATATAATCAACTATAATTGAAGTAGTTTGCATACAGTCCAACTGTTAATTTAAAACAACAATTAAATATTAGTCCAACTAATAATTAATTACGTATTGACGAAAAATTGAAATGAGCGCGTATGGAAAGTAACTAAACGAATATTGCAAATTTAATACTTGCCTCCCACTATTTTTCGGCGAGCCTCTAACCCTCTGTTGAGTACTCGGGAAATCTTGTTTCCTAGTGGGCTAGGATCCCGTTAAATAACACACAATCTTGACTTTGGCCAACAAATTGTATGATAATTAACTAGGTAGATCTCTAAGATCAATTGGATCCCATCCAATTCCTAGATCCAGTAGGTGGACATCCAAGTCCGAAACATATATCTTATATATGTCAATATATCCAATATATTCCCTAACCTTTTTCCTCTAAATCAATTAAGCCTTGGCTTTGGCACAACAAACTTAATGATCCCAGTTAAGCGGAACCCATTGACTATGGAAAGCTTCGTAATCGATGTCGATGGACAAGAAGTGATCTTGACTTTGGCCAACAAATCACAACTTCGACAAGACACCGATATGGAACAAAGCCTTCATGATTCAAACACATCTGCGACGGACAAAGGTCTTGACTTTGGCCAACAAACCAGTGCCAATCTTGGATCTTGAGTAAGAATCACTCAATGGAAGGAAAAACGCTTAATATGTGTTGAGGGTTTTTCGCGTAAATTGGAAACCAATTTATTATCTTTGTTAGGTCTCATCATCATACACCCTTAAACATGCATTCTAAAAACATAATAAGACACGTATAATAAATAAAATAATAATGATATGCGGATGGATACTTAACAGATTTTGTTCCTAGAACAAATCTCTCCATTTCCTCTCTTATGCTAGCACAAGTATTACTTCTACCCGATTACATAACACTTCTAAAGAAACCTCATTTACATTGAGGGGAATAGGTGAGAAGATAAATACAAAGAGTCAAGAGGTAATAGGCTGGACACGCATGTCCAATTTAATAAATTCTAAATTTATTACAACAATTTCCAAAATTGCCCTCACCCAACTAATATCCATCCGATATACATTATTCATACATCGCATCCATGTATTCACACAAAGCATGTTATCAATCAATATAATCCAATTAATTAATATGAAATTAATGACCATCCAATGTTCAAACAACGATTTGATTTTGCGCGAGTCAAACTCGTTTTGCGAATAAGTACTCAAAGTACGAATTCTTGAATTATATTAAACTACAATACTAAATCCAATTTAATTTGTATTTAATACTAATTCTATATTTAATTCTAAATTAAATAATTACACTTTTTAATGTGCCTTTACGACTTAGATTCTAAATCTAATCGTTACGGGTCTCAAAGCCCAATTAACATCCAATGTCAATTTAATTAAAGTCCAATGAGCTTTCAATTAATTTCATAAGGCATGGACTTTTGGTCAATATGGGTCAAACCCAAATACCAAAGCCCATTTAAGGAATCACCCTTATTTGCCAAGAAACCAATTTAGGCCCATTAGGCCCAATTAAAATTAAAGGTCCATTAAGTCATATTTGGACTTTATTGATATGGTTTTGGGCCCAATTGGATCCAACCAATTAGCCTAAACCAAACTTGGCCCAACCAAGCCCATTAAGCCCAATTACAACTTTTACAAGCCCAATTCCAAATTTGGCCCAATTAATTAAATTACCAAAATTCCAAATTTCATAATTTAATTAACCTAAAGTGTATGCCATAATTAATTAACCAAATTAATATTTCCAAAACATCAATATACACAATTAATTATGCTTATTATCATCAAAACATGTCCAACACATTTGAATCAAAAATCAATCATTTTCCATGCTAGTTAGTCACGGCAATTAGGGATTTCTTTGTCCAATTCGATTTCAATCCAATTAAATCCTAAATCAACATTACCCAAGTGATTTAAACTCATCCAATGATCAAAAACACAAAAAATCACCATGACTTAGGGTATGTCCAACATTTGGCCAATCCTTCCATTTTGGGGAAAAATTGATCCAATCCAATTTTCATCAAATTCATCATGCATAACACTATGTTATCATAATTTAAGCATACTCAAACAATAAATTTCACTCAAACATGCTCAAATCAATTTTGCCCAATTTTACCATAATTTCAATTTCATGCTCAAAATGGCTCAAGATACCATTGTTGGGTTTCTAAATCAGTCCCAAGATCAATTTCAAGCAAGAAACATGTGTGAATACAATAAGAAGTATGGCGGAATCATACTTACATTGATCAGTTATGCGATGCGTCGAACACAAAACCTTTGCTCCTCCTTGGAAGCTATCGGCAATGGGCTTCTTTGTATTCCTTTGATTTTCGGTCATCCCTCCATTGATGTATCTCCAAGCTCCAAGCTTTGTGTTGTGATTCCATGCTCATGAGTTTGTTTCCCTATCACATTGGATGACCCTTCATGTTCTAGCATTGGAAAGATTTGCCACAAATCTTCCTTATATCTTCTTGTAATTCTCGGCCTTGCCAAGAAAATTGGGAGAGAAGCATTTTGTGTTGGACAATTATGACCCATAACGTCACTATTTGTACAGATCATGGTGTTGTTGTACAAATTAACTATGTGACAAAGGAGATTGCACTCTTATCATTTGTGATTATATCACATAGATATATAAATGATGAGAGGTCCTTATGATTTTTTCCTGGACGGAGAATGATATGAGACAGTATCAGTCCACGAAGGATAAATCATTAAATATCCCTAGTCAGAGTATTATCGAGATTGGACATCGATAAATACGTAAAAGACTAATATTGCACTTGTGCGCGTTTGTGAGGGCACAACGACATAGTTCTTATATATTTGGGTATAGGATACTCATGCAAGTGTAGTAGGAGGTTGTGTTTCACCGATGGTACGGGAAACAGCTTCGCTCTGGATAGACCCCCGTGGAATCCCATTGGTAGTATGACTATGTGTCTATGGGAGTCTGCAATCAGGGTAGGTGTATTTGGTCTTAACCTGAGACTTGCACCGCTAATGCTTACGACAATCGATATACTTTAGTTGAGGTCGTCCAGGACTTTAACCGGTTTTGTGTACGCCGATACTGGGTATATTGGGAATCGTAGTGTGTTGGGTGTGATGTCAAGACGGAAGTGTCACTCCAGTCATATGGAGATGATGGTCACGTAGGATACGGAACTTGTTCTCTTAAATGCTCGAGCTATCGGGATATTATGACAAGGTCATGAATATCCGATTATAGAGACTAGTTACCAGACATCCGATATGTGCTTCGTACGGGGCAGACACAATTCCAGCCCCAGGCCTTGCACGTGAACATCCGATACTGGACAGAAATACGCAATACTACGGTATACTACGCTTGATATAGATCTTTATATTCCTATAAGAATATTTATGGAGAATTGGGTAGGCATGGCGCTTTGCTAGAAGCCAACCTTGTCTTGTAAATCGGTACAAACGTAGTACGAGGTACTTACGTGTTCGGATAGTCCGACGACCGTATTTACTGCCAACATATCCGGAGATCTCATGGGTCGCTTCCCGAAGATTCACCGATGATGTATAACTCGCACTTGAATTAATCTGGGATTAATTAGAAGATAGAGAAAATTAATCTGGGATTAATTGATGAGATATTTTATCTGGGATAAAATATTAATTAAAGAGAGAGAACGATTAATTTAGAATTAATCGATAAAATAATATATTCGATATATTATAAGAAATTGGATTTCGACGCAGAATTAAAATTAGATTTTAATTCGGGAGAACGAATTAATTTAGAATTAATTCGTTAGCGACGTGAATAGTGATTTCGCTAGGCGTAATCATTTAGTTACGACGCGACAGAAAATTCGTTAATTTGGAATTAGCGAACCCGAGCCCGAGAGTGATTGCGAGCGCATTCACATATCGAATTCGAGCGCGGCACGGAAGTCACATCAAGCGTCAAATCGCTAGACGCATCAATCGTCAAATCACTTGTCACTTTGAGTGATGTGACATGACATGTTGTCACTTTATTAAAGTGACTTGATGTGAATAGTAAATGGTTGTTGGAAAAGCATTATTAGGCTTTTTGCTTTTTGACTTTTGTATTTGGAAAATGTAAATGCTTTTTTGTATTTGATTTTATTTTTGGAAAATAAAATAAATATATAAGTAAAAACCATTTTCTTTTTCTCTCTCCACTAACCTAGAATACGGTTTCTAAGAGAAACCTTTTTCCCTCCATTTTCTCTTCTCTTCCTCTCACGGCTTGGAGCCGAATTCTTGCTTCCTTTTCTGCAGTTTTGCCGAGAACAAGCATGAAGAAAGAGTGCTAGCAGACACATTGGTTATATTATGGTGATAGGGAAACGAATTTGTGAGCTTGGATTTGTTTTTGGAACTTGAAGCTTGGAGCTTCAATGGTGGTTCATCAATGGCCGGTCATGGAGGAGACATAAACCACCAAAACCGAGCAGCCCACAGTCACAGAAGCTCACTGCCGAGCTTAACAAGGAGGAAGAAACGCTTCTTGTTTGATGCATCTCAAACCGATCATTGTGAGTATATGTTTCCGCCATTATTCCTTTGATGTATTCATACGTTTTTTATGCTTGATTTCATGATCTTGGAACCTATTATAGAAACTCAATATTTTGGCCCTTGGCCGAATCTTGTGTGAGAAGAGAGAGATGTGTTGAGTTGGTTTTTGTGTTTCTAAAACAATGACCTAATTAATTTTCCAAAATTTGGTATATGCCTTTCAAAAAGGTCAACCAATTTTTGGAGCCAAAATGGCATTAAATGCCTACAACAACTCACATCACTATTCACATCAATCACTGATGACAAGCATCACTTCACTCAAAGTGATGTGACTTCCATCACTTGATTGACTAGTGATTTGACGGTTGATGTGACTTGTGGGCCGCACTTGAATTCGAAATGCGAGTGGGCCCGCAAACACTCCCGGGCTCGGGTTCGCTAATTCCGAATTAATGAATTTTACATTGCGACGTAATTAAATCAAATTTAATTAAATAATTATGCCTAGCAAAATTACTATTCACGTCGCAAGTGAATTAATTCTAAATTAACTCGTTCGCCCGAATTAAAATCTAATTTTAATTCTGCGTCGAAATCCAATTTCGTATAATATATCGAATATATTATTTTATCGATTAATTCCAAATTAATCGTTCTCTCTCTTTAAATAATATTTTATCCCAGATAAAATATCTCTGTAATTAATCCTAGATTAATTTTCTCTCTCTTTTAATTAATCCCAGATTAATAAAGTGCGAGTCATACGTCATCGGTGAATCTTCGGGAAGCGACCCATGAGATCCCCAGATATGTTGGCAGTAAATCTGATTGTCGGACTATCCGAACACGTACGTACCTAGTACTACGTTTTTACCGATTTACAAGACATAGTTGGCTTCTAGCAAAGCACCGTGCCTACCCAATTCTCCAGAAATATTCTTAAAGGAATATGTGATCTATATCAGGCGTAGTATAAGTAGTATTGTGTATTACGATCTAGTATCGGATATCACGTGCAAGGCCTGTGGCTGGAATTGTGTCTGCCCCGTACGAAGCACATATCGGATCTCTGGTAACTAGTCTCTATAATCGGATAATCATGACCTAGTCATATTATCCCGATGACTGCAGTACATAAGAGCACCAGTTCCGTATCCTACGTGATCATCATCTCCACTATGACTGGAGTGATACTTTCGTCTTGACATCACACCCAATACACTACGATTCTCAATATACCCAGAAGAGGCGTACACAGAACCTGTTAAAGCCCTGAACGACCAAAACCAAAGTATATTGATTGTCGCAAGTATTAGCGGTGCAAGTCTCATGTTAAGACCAAATACACCTACCCTGATTCGGACTTCCATAGACACATAGTCATACTACCAATGGAATTCCGAGGGGTCTATCCAGAGCGAAGCTGTTCCCATACCATCGGTAAACACAACCTCCTATTACACTTGCATGAGTATCATATACCCAAATATATGAGAACTATGTCGTTATGATCCCACAACGCGCACAAGTGTAATACTAGTCTTTTACGCATTATCGATGTCCAATCTCGATAATACTCTGACTATGTATGTTTAATGATTAAACCTTTGTGGATTGATACTGTCTCATATCATCTCAATCCGAAACTAATCATATGGACCTTCTATCATTTATATATCTAGGTAATCCAATTACAAGTGATAAAAATGCAATTTTCTTTATCACATAGTTAATTTGTACAACAACACCATGATCTGTACAAATAGTGATGCTATGGGTCATAATTGTCCAACACTTACTGCCAAAAATGCTCTTTTTAACGATTGCTTTTCTTTTATTGTTATATGAAAATGCATCTAGGGTTTTGAAATAACCCTAAGAATATGTGAAGCCACCATCCATTTCCTTAAATGCACCCATCATATTCATCAAATCACAATCGTTTCTTTTATCTCTATATGCCAAGTGTCACCATCCATGGTTTGTCCATCTAAAAAATTGACCAGTTGATATTACCCGAGCACGTGACGTTCATCTAACATCCTTGATTTCAAATTAATGGCTGAGATCAACTTGAGGTGTGTATATAAAGTCTCATTTTGCATTCTTTACAAATTTTAACAACTTTTTCATTTCACCAACTCTCTCCAACAATAAGCTTCAACCTTTCTTTGTGCTCTCCAAGCAACAACTTAGAGTTCTATCCAGTCTCCCTTCTCCAACAAAATTAGTAAGTACACCTCTGACCCTATCTGTCTATTACATTATGAACATGCTCTTTTTTGTAGTAAAAGCATAAGAGTTGCGTTTGTATGATGATTCTATGTCATTTGTGTTTTTGGGTGGTGAACATGGTTTTCTGGGATTTTGGGTTATTGTTGTATATGACTTTCTAAATTTTTTGTTCAGGGTTTTCTTGCATTGAATTTGTTTAGGCGCATTTCTGATTATTGTGGTGTGTTTATGACTAATATGTGTGATATGCTTAAAAAGTGGTTCTTTTACTCCCAAGTATAAGAGTGTCGAAGTAATAAAATAACCTGGTAAGTCCGGAGTCGATCCATAAGGAATAGATTTAATATGAGAAAATAATAATTTGAGTGAAAAATAAAAAGGCTGAGTTGTTTGAAGTGATTGGAGAATTTTAAATTAGACTGCAACAATAAAATAAAATATCGGGCTTAGGGGATCTACTTTTAATATTTCAAATATATAAATCTCATTTTTTATAATATATAAATGTCATTATTATCCAATTAATTTATTTCAGGAATTAATTATGTCAAAATATATAAAACCAGCCATAAAGACGGTGATAACTTTTGTCTATAACAAGTCCAGTTAGGTACTCAATTATGCCAAATAAATAAAACCAGCCATATAGGCGGTAACAAAGTTTGTCAATAATTAATCCAGATTTAAATTAAGTATTAATCATTATATTACAATTTATATATTACAATATAAGTGAGATTAATCTATATATTCTCATATTAAAAGCTTCAAACTTTACCACAGTAAAAATAAATTAGCTACTCATAATTTGAATAAAAACACACATAATTTTATTATTGAAAGAAAAATAAATTACAATAAAGCTTTCAAAAAATATACACACAAGAGCTGGATCCCTTCACAAAATTACAGAGAATCGTGTGAAGGAAATTGAAGTAAATGAGGTGCTGAGCACCTATATTTATAGGTGAGATGTTCGGCAAATCAATTATGATTTTACAAATTTGACAAAATTTTCAAAAGACATTTTAACATTTAGCAAGATTTTTCAAAGGTTATTTATTTTCATTTGATAATTGTCCAATATTTTACCAAATTTGTGAACTTATCACACTTTGAATTTTTCATCAATTTCATTCTTGAAAACTTCATAATTAGAAACTCTTGTGAACAACAAAGTTGTAGATCTTTGGGTCTTCTTTCATATGGAATTTGAATAACTTCAATTCAATATCGGAGTAAAAAGTTATCTCCAAAATAAGAAAATTGCGCAGGGTTGTAATTTCTGAATTTTTACACTGTTAGAACTCCATTTCAAGTTTTTGGCCTCCAAAATCCAAATGTCATGTATTTTTCTATTTATGCATCCAAAGTATTATTTAACTTACATAAAAAAATAAAAATCACAATAAAAATATATAAAACATAAATTTAATTAATATGCTAAATTAAGGGGATAAATGAAACTACAAGTGTAAAATGATTGATTTTTCTTTTAATAAATGTGTATTTTTTAGTATTCATCACACCCCCAACCAGCTTATTACTAATCCCTAGTAATTTAAGCGAAAAAAACTTAAAAAATACAAATTCTTTTCCAAATTAATAATTATTTTCTTTCTTTCTAAATGATCAAACAAGTAGATTCTCCTGTACTTTTTTTACTCTTCTTCTATACACACATAAAATAAGGTATCAATCAATTCATTGTGACCACAATATTCACAAGTCTTGTTGAAAAGAAAGTAATATTTTTGTTCTAAAATTACATTAGAGTTCACACTTTTTGGCAACGAAAGTTTATTTATGAATACAAAAATAGTTTTTTTTTTATAATAATAATACATCTTCAATCCTTGTAATAAGCTTTGGGCCTCCCAAACCAGTTGGCTTTAGGGCACTAGGTGTTAAGACAACCCTACGGACTTAATTGCTCGTATCTCAGATATTAAAAAGAAAAAGTGTCCGATTTCCTTAAATTGTCTCTTTAACCCATGTAACGAGCTTTGGGCCAGTAACTTCTAGACTAGTTGGCCATAAGGCACTAAATGTTAAAACACCCATACGGACTTAATTGCTCGAGTTAGAGAGGCTATGAAATCGAACTTACTCACATATTTTTTTTTGTACAAACTCAAGCTCTACCGTTTTACGCGAACAATCAATGCTTACTAAGGCAAGATGTCCGGTAACTAAGTAAAGCTTTATCATTTTGTTTTGAATAAAAACACAAATTCCATTGCCTTTAGGTGCTACCTCCAACAAATTAGAGAACTGAATATCACAAAATTTTCACTTACAACTCATGATCATATGTTACCGTGTATGTTGATAATACCTGTCAAATGAGCATATGAAGATCGAAATTAATCAATATTATGGAGAATTCACAAATTTAAATGATTCAAAAAGAAAGGAACAAAAATAACTTGTTACGAATTATTTTGAGATTCGTTTCAGGAGCGAAAACTCATTACATTGCCATCTCCGAACAACAATTCCACTTGGTTAGTCAAAAATTTATTGTAACTTTGTGTGTAGTTTTTTTTACACACAAAATAACAACAAAGCAAAAACAACATAAAAGAAATTTTTTAAAAAAATATATATATATATTTTTTTTGAAGGAAAAAACACAACAACGAAACATAAAAATGAAAACTAACTAGTCAACTATCCCATCATCCCAACCAATTTGAGACATTATCCCCAATGTCTGAATACGAACAAGTATAGTTTATAATACATCACCTGATTAGTGTGGAATTGACAATTGAATCTACAACACTGCTACTAAAAAGAAAGATTACATATTAAAATAATATAAGTAAATTGAAATAGTAAATGATATGTACTGATAGTTGTGATTGTGGCTCACATCTTCCTTTGGTTTTACGTCCAGTAACGGCTTGAACGCCCTCTATGGGTCGAAGATATGCTTCCCATCCAATTTTCTTATAAATTGGCAAACATAGTCTTTTAAAGTCAGATTCCCTAGACCGTATTATTGTCTTTCTTTTGAAATTATGTATCTAAGTTGCGAATCAATCTATCAAATCCACTAGGATTCGTCTCAAAAGTAAATGATATATTATCTAATGACTCATTGTTCAAGCCATCTCTAATGGGTTGATTTTTTCTTCGCGATTATTAGACATCATTCCTAAAGAACGACAACGAGTATTGCATGTCCAACGTGCGCATTTATAACAAATGCCTAATTGTTTAGCTCTTCGTTTCTTAACATAGTTTTTTTTTTCCAAACTAGGTATGTAAGAGATGAATGAATCAAGAAATTTAAGGAATTTCGTTTTAACCATTTATTTCTTGTAAATGTTTAATATTTTTTTGGGTGGTCGACATGTCCTGACATTAACTTTGAAATGTATTTTGCTTGTCCATTTTAAAGGATTAATGCCTTTTATTTCTTTTAAAGTCAATCCAATTCGCTGTCTATATTCTCTCAACACATTTAACAATTTACCTTCTTGATCGCTTGTCAAAGAAAACTAAATTACCGTAGGGTAAGTTTGTTTATCTCCAAGATATACATACTTCAAGTCTTCTGGCAAAGTCTTCAATTCCGATTTGGGTGCTTCTTCATGTTTCTTTTCTTCAAGTGTTCCTAGTTCCTCAAAATTTTATTTCACTTCATCCTCTTCCAGTACCTGTGTAGAATAAAGTAAAGAAAAATCATTAGAAATATCTGAATCTAATTGCGTACTTGATTTAAGAAAATTAACTTGTCAAATTTCTGTAGGATCAAATAAATTCCCCTGAATATATTCATCAATAATTGGTTCAATTAGGTCCATGTTCTCATCTTCACTGTCCTCATCATATGGTTGTTTGCACATGTTAAAAATATTAAACTCCAACGTCATATTTCCAAAGTATAAATTCATGATTCTATTCCTGTAATTAATTAAAGCATTAGCTGTTGTTAAAAATAGGCGACCAAGTATTACATGAATTGGCTTATAACTGTATGCTACAGGTTGTGTTTCCAAGATAATAAAATCCACATGATATATGAATTTATCGACTTGTAATAACACATCTTCAATAATTCCTTTCGGTACCTTGACTGATCTATCGGCAAGTAAAAGAGTAGTTGAAGTTGGTTTTAACTCGCCAATATTAAGTTGGTAAACCGAAAATGGAAGCAAATTGACACTGGCTCCAAGATCAAGCGAAACATGTTCAATTTTTTGACTTCCAATAATACATGAAATAGTTGGACAACCAAGGTCTTTGTATTTTATTGTATTATTGGTTGAGAGAATGGAACTTACTTGTTCAGCTAGAAAAGCTTTCTTTCTTACTTGATATTTTCTTTTAACGGTATACAAGTCTTTCAGAGATTTGGCATAATATGGTATATGTTGGATGGCATCTAACAAATGAATATTGACCTTTACCTGTTTGAATATTTCATATATCTCTGGGGAATGATTCAATTTATTTATTTTTAATGCTCGAGGAAATGAAAGTGCATGAGAAAAATTGTTATCGTCAATGACGGATAATGGTTCATCAACCCCTTTCTTACCCTCTGAATCTGATTTATTTTCAGTTTCGCGAGCTTCAAGAATAGGTCTATGGATGACCTTACCACTGCGTAGAGTAATAACAGATTTGACTTGGTCTATGTGTTGACTACCAGAACTACCCTCGTGAGGGTTTTGATGACTTGGAATTTGGCTATGGTTGGGCAGGAAACTTTCATTTCTCATTAATGGTCAGTGCAGATGTGATTTTGGAGAAGGTATTTTTCAAATCTGTCAATGTTTGAATATTTTGGTTATTAATGGCTTCCTGTTTCTCAATGAATGCATGCAAGGTATCCTCAAGGGTTCTCCGAGGTGGTGGGACATATGGTGCATAACTCCGGGAATTCTGGAAATTATGGTGTACCTGGGAAGGTTGTTGCGATGGTTGTGCTTGGTTATCATTCTTCCAATTGAAGTTTAAATGATTTCTCCATCCAAAATTGTAGGTTTGGGAGTATGGGTTTGGATTTGGTCTCTTGAAAGTGTTTATGGAACTAACTTGGTCATGAAGACATTCTTGCAAGGTTGGCAATGTTGGGCAAACTTATGTGATATGTTCATTTGAATTACAGATTTGACAAGTGACTTCTAGAACAGACTTGACATGATCACTCTTCCTTAATTCTAATGCCTCAAATTTTTTAGCTAGAGATGCATACTTAGCAGAAAGGTCATGGTCTTCCCTAAGATTAAATATACCTCTACCAAATGGTTGTGGTTTTACAGAAGACTCATAAGTGCCAATTGTATCCCATTGTTGTGCATTCTCTGCTATGTGTTCTAGGTAATCTAATGCATCTTTAGGATTTTTATCCCTAAACTCACCATTACACATCATTTCTACTACTTGTCTACCTTGGGGTGTTAACCCCTCGTAGAAGTAGGCAACCAGCCTCCATGTTTCAAACTCGTGATGTGGACAAACATTCAACATCTCTTTAAACCTCTCTCAACATTGGTAAAGTGTTTCCCCCGACTCTTGTGTGAAAGTCGTGATTCTCCTCTTAAAGGAGTTTGTCCTATGAGGGGGAAATAATTTTTTTAGGAACTATTCTTGTAAATCATCCCATGTTCTGATGGATCATGACTTAAGGTTTTGCAGCCAAATTTTGGCTTTATCCTTTAAAGAAAAGGGAAAAATTTTTAATCGAATTATATGTATGCTGTAATTTTGGTATGTGCAAGTGTTACATACCTCTTCAATTTCGTTATGTGCTGATAAGGATTTTCTGATTCTAGATCGTGGAATGTGGGTAAAAGTTGGATGACACCTGACTTAAAATTGAAACGTGTTGTATCTTGAGGGAAAACAATGCAAGATGGTTATCCTGTCCTAGTGGGATTCATGAATTGTCGGAGTGTCCTAGGCTGATTAAGATCGCTATGCTGAGACTCGTTTTCTTCCTGATTAATTGGATTTTCAACTCGGGCATATGGATTTTCATTTTGGTTCTCGGCCATTTTGACAGACGATGAAGGTGATAAAGACTCTCTATTTAATCTACCGCTAGATGAACGAGACCAGTGTTTCATGCAACTTAAATGCAAACTATATGTTAAAATTTAAAAATACAAATACAATACTTACAAAAAGAAAATAATAAAAAAGTGGGAAAAAATTAAAATTAAAATTAAAATTAAAACTAAAACTAACAAAAAGTGAAAAGAAAAACAAATAAAGAAAATATAAATGCAGTGATTTAGATCTAAAAACGTCCTCTGATTCTTCAGATCTCAATTGAATTTCTCATTCACCTGTCTCAATCTCTCCAATTAAGTTCTCACAAAAAATTATGGAAGAATCTCTAGATGAGGATGGTTCAGGAAATTCTTTGGCAAAATACAAACTCCATTTTAATTGATTTTTTTGTCTCCTGTAACCTTGAAGAATTAAGAATAGGGTCTGTCTGTATGTGGGATTTCTGGGTTCAGGATTCATTTAGGATCAATCAGGACATTTTGGATTTACACAAATACAAAGTTGAAAGAAAATGAGATGCATAAAAAAATACAAAAATACAAAAGTACAAAAAATAAAAATAAAGAAAAGAAAGAAAAAAAAAAATATATATATATACACAAAGATTATTCTATCTACTAAATTTATTCCCTGACAACGGCGCCAAAAACTTGACACGCTTAAAAAATGGTTCTTTTACTCCCAAGTATAAGAGTGTCGAAGTAATAAAATAACTTGGTAAGTCTAGAGTCGATCCACAGGGAATTGACTTAATTGGATAAAATAATAATTTGAGTTAAAAATAAAAAAAGACTGAGTTGTTTGAAGTGATTGGAGAATTTTAAATTAGACTGCAACAATAAAATAAAATACCAAGGTTAAGGGATCCACTTTTAATATTTCAAATATAGAAATCTCATTTTTTATAATATATAAATTGTTATTATTACCCAATTAATTTATTTCTGGAATTAATTATGTCAAAACATATAAAACCAGCCATAAAGGCGGTCAGTTAGGTAATCAATTATGCCAAATAAATAAAATCAGCAATATAGGCGGTAACAAAGTTTGCCAATAATTAATCCATATTTAAATTAAGTATTAATCATTATATTACAATTTATATATTATAATATAATTAAGATTAATCTATATTTTCATATTAAAAGCTTCACCTTTTACCACAGCAAAAATAAATTTGCTATTCATAATTTGAATAAAAACACACATAATTTTATTACTGAAAGCAAAAGAAATTACGAGAAAGCTTAAAACAAAATAAAACACACAAGAGCTGGATCCCTTCACAAAATTACAGAGAGAATCGTGTGAATGAAGCTGAAGAAAATGAGGTGTTGAGCACCTCTATTTATAGGTGAGATGCTCGGCACCTCAATTATGATTTTACAAATTTTTATTACAAATTTGGCAAAATTTTCAAAAGACATTTTAATATTTTGCAAGGTTTTTCAAAGGCTATTTGTTTTGATTTAATAATTGTCCAATATTTTGTCAAATTTGTCAACCTATCACTTTCGGCGGGATTGTTTCATGTTATTTATTTATAATTTTTTTTTTTTTTGTGTTTTGAAACTTTAATAATTACATATAACACACTTTGGATTTTTCATCAATTTCGGTTTTGAAAACTTCAGAATTAGAAACTCTTGTAAACAGCAAAGTTGTAGATCTTTGAGTCTTCTTTCATCTGGAACTAGAATCACTTGAATCTGATATCAGAGTATAAAGTTATGTTCAAAATACAAAAATTACGCACGGTTGGAATTTCTGAATTTGTATACTATTAGAACGCCATTTTAAGTTATTGGCCTCCAAAATCCAAATGTCATGTCCATTTTTCTAGTTATGCATCCAAATTATTATTTCACATACATAAAAAATGAAAATTGCAATAAAAATAAATAAAACAAAAATTTAATTAATATGCTAAATTAAGGGGATGAATGAAATTACAAGTGTAAAATGATTGATTTTTCTTTTAATAAATGTGCACTTTTTAGTGTTCATTAATGTGAATGAAATATGTCGGGTCATACCTTGAATAATATCTAGGTCATGTTCTGGTTTTTTGTTTGGGTCGTATTATGTTCGTCTATAAAAACTTACTTTCTTGCCATTGTTAGGGCATTTAAAGCTTTTTTTTAGGATTACTCACTTTGAAGAAGATGATAGAACAGACCCATATAACTTAGTATAGGCCCAACTTAGAAAAAATAAGCTTATCAATGACTACCTTTACCCCCCAGGTCATTTTTTTTAGGAAAATGTCAGACCCAACCCGGAGAGTTGAGATTGTCTCAAGTTGACATGCTTAGCCCGGAGGACCCAAGATAACCTAGACTCGACAACTTTGATTTTGACACCACTCCAACCTTATTTGACGAGGACAACCCTCATATATTGCAAGACAACCTCGTCCCGATGAAACACACCCTCCACTGGACTTATACGGCCTAGATATGGATAGACACTCTTCAATAATGAAGGTCGAGCTAAACCTTATGGAGAAGAGATTCAATGTTCACTCCGGCATCTATTTGGATCTTCTTGACAAGCGTGATCGGACCAGTTAGTGACCGGTGCTTACACATGCGTATAACGCAAGCGCACGTATCGTTCAAGTAGTATAAAAATATCGATCCCACGAGGACTTAATATCTAATCTATTAATTTTATGAGGTCAAATGATTACTAGTATCTAACAGGTTGTTTGATTGATTTGAAATGGTGACGATTCTAAATTTAAAAACAAGTAAATAAAATTGTTCGAAAGTAGGTTTTAAGAAAATTCAATATTAAAAACTATCTAGGGTTGTGATTTCTTCCAATATCATTTTAAAGATGAAGTGGTTATCTTAAAGTTGGGTAATATATTGATTTATTAACCTGGAACACTAAATTATGTGTAAGCCTCTGTCGATGGTCAGACACAAATACCCAGTTTAACCCAATTGAACCATATGTCTATGTCAACCAAATTATCTGGATTCATTAAGTTTAAGTTCCAATTATGGCTACCCCCGCCCGATAGGTATATGTCTATCCTGTAAGGAAATCTATTAAAGGGTTATCTATCCTCAAGGAAGATCGTGGACTATTGAGTCTAAGGTCTTAAACTTAAAATCCATATGTCTAGTTCATTTTAAGTTTCCCTGTTCAATTTTATTAATGGTCAGTTAATGAAAAAGCATTAAGATTAAGACTCAATAAATAAATCTTTATATTACCCAAGCTATAATCTAACCCCTTATAAACCGGTGATATTGGATTTCATCACATCCCCAGATAACTGGCTTAGTTACGACACATATTTACGGGTAGTAAAAAAAATTAAATAAAATAAAAGACATAAAGTAAAATACTGAAAATTAAATACTGAAAAGTAAATGCTGAAAGTAAATGCTGAAATTAAATAATGAAAATTAAATGCTGAAAGTAAATTACTGAAAGTAAATTGCTGAAAGTAAATTGCTGAAAAGTAAATTGCTGAAAAGTAAATTGCTGAAAGTAAATTACTGAAAAGTAAAAACTGAAAATTAAAGAAAGAAAAGTACTGTGCGTAAAAGTAAATTGCGGAAAGTAAAAACTGAAAAGTAAAGAAAAGAAAGTGCGAAAGTGGAAATTAATTACTGAAAGCTGTAAATAAACAAACAAGATACAATCTTCTTAGTATTCTTAAGGAATTACTTAGAAGAAAGTATGAATTTTACAAATGAAATGGCTTGGTATTTATAGGCAAAATTTTGCCTCCATCAAATCATCCACCAAATCAATTATTAATTGCTCCACTAATTGCTCCACCAAATCCATTATTAATTGCTCCACTAATCTCTTATCATGTTTGGTGATGATTTGATAATTTTTATTTTTTATTTATTAATTTATTTTTTTTGCTTTGAAAATGATTGAAAGTGACTTTAATAATTACACACAACACACTTCTGGATGGTTCATCAATTTCGGGCATGAAATCTTCAGAATTAGAAATTATTTAGTCTTTCAAAGCTGTAGATCTTTGAGTTTTCTTTAATCTGGAACTTGAATCAGCTCAATCCGATATCGGAGTAAAAAGTTATGCCCAAAATATGACAGATGCGCAAAATTGGAATTTCCAAAACTGCACTTCGTCAAAAACGCCCTTTCAAGTTTCCAATCTCCAAAATTAAAATATCAAGTCCAATAATTGCCCTTATTTGACCCATATTTCGTCCTAAATGATTTCATTAAGTCCCAATATTATTTTATCTGCAAAATAAACTAAAACACATCAAAACGTTCATCAAACCCGAGAAACTAAACAAAATATTAAGTTAAAGGGGTGGTAAATATTGATATATTTTCCGCTCATCACACCCCCAAACCTAACATTTTGCTAGTCCTCGAGTAAAACAATAAAATAAAATACAAGAAAAAATTAAAATTAAACTAAGCCACTTTCGTAGGGATCACGGTTGCATTTAGCGTATGCAACAAGCCTTTAAACCCCTAGGTGTCCCTAGTGGACGAGTTGTAGTCTTGTGAGGGTTTACAGCAAAGATACCCACAAACATTTTACAAAAGTAAAAAGGTAGTAAAACTAATGGACACAAAAGCAAAAAGACAAGTGAAAAGAGAATAAAGGAAGTTAGTGACTAATCAGGTGAAACTGCTACTCCAAGTTACTAGTTGTTTTGTTTCTTTCTAAATTACTGAATAAGTAAATTCTCCGATTATATTTACCATTCTCCATATACACAGCCAACAAAGTATTAATCAATCTCATTTTTGCCCACAACAGTCATAAGTGTAGTTGATAAGAGAGTAATATTTTTGTCCTAAAGTTCTATCAGATTTCACACCTTTTTTTATGGCAATGGAATAATTTTTCTGATTTTGTTTTTCTTTGATTTTTCTCTATTTTTTATTTATATACAATATCTTCCATCTATGTAGCGAGTGTTGGGTCGGTGGCTCCCAAACCAGTTGGCTTTAGGGCACCAGGTGTTAAGACACCCCTACGAACTTAATTACTCAGACTTCAGATATATATATTTTTGCAGCATCTTTGATCCATGTAACGAGCTTTGGGCCAGTGACTCCCAAACCAGTTGGTTTTAGGGCACTAGGTGTTAAAACACCCTTACAGACTTAATAACTCGGATCTCAGACGTTTTTTTTTTTACTCCATTGCTTTTTGAGATGCTTCCTCTAATTAAACTAGAGCACTGAATATTACAAACTTTTCAATTTTAGCTCATGTCCGTATGTTACTATATATGTTGATAATACCTGTCAACTGAGCATATGCAGATCCATTTTAGTCCGTTTTATGGAGAATTCACCAATTAAATAATTCAAAAGGAAATAAACAAAAATTAACTTATTTCGAAAATAGGCTTGAGATACGTCTCAGGAGTGGAAACTCCTTACTCAGCTATCTCTTACCAATTTCACCATTTTAATCAAAATAAAAACACAAAAACGCAAAATATTTTTGTAATTTTTGAAAATTTTGAAATTTTTTTTGTATTTTTCGAAAAATTTTGGACTAAAAATAAAAACAACACACAAACTAAAAACAAGGTACTGATCAACTAATTCCCTCCCCCAAACCTAAATGAGACATTGTCCCCAATGTCTTAAAAAGTAGAAGAAGAGTTTAGAAAATAATACCTGGTTAGCTGAAATTCTACAGGAAATTAAAGGTTAAGATCCAGATTAATCCTACGCCTCTTACCACGATCGTCCTCAGACCAATTTATCTTTGAAAGGATAGGGTCAACTCATGGTTCATAGGCTATGAGTTGGTCTATTAGATCCAGAGCAGTTCTGGCAGTAAAGAGGAGTTCTTTCAAAGGTTTTGACACGAACCCATTTCTCCGGGCATCATCAAGAAACACACAAAGAAAATCATAAAATCCATCAACGTTGTACAGCCCAATTGGTTTCTGGTGTATGTTCAGGTTCGCCCAAGATAGCACAATAAAAATTTCCTCCAATGTACCCAAGCCACCTGGCAAAGCAATAAAAGCATCAGCACGGTTAATCATTTCTACCAAACGTTCAGACTTACCTGGCACGATCAGTTCCTCTCCGTTTGATGGTTCAATAAGATTTGCTTCTGCCAAGGGTTTTAGGATGATTCCCAAAACGTGACTGCCTCCTTCCTGTACAGCTTTTGAAACGATCCCCATAAGTCCAAGATTGCCTCCGCCATTTATTAAGTGCATATTTCTTACAGCTAAGACTCGACCCAATTCGTGTACTGCTTCTACGTATTGTGGCTTAACACCAACACTACTACCGCAAAACACACAGATGTTTTCAACTCGTCTTCTTGAAGTGGCTTCCATTTTTTATATGTATTTCTTTCTCAACTCTGGATGCCTTCAAAAGTGCAATGACGGGCTGAATTTATAGTATCTGAAAAGGGTGAGTAAAAATAGCACAAGTATCTTCTAGAGGACGATTAGTAGCGAAATAATATCGTGATAGTCAAAAAGGTATGGATCCTGTCGGAGAAAATAAAAGAAAACAACAAAACAAATCACAATTATTAAGAAAAGACAAAGAGATATAATATTTACAAGAAAAGTAACGGCTTGATTGACGTCTATGCGTCAGAGACAAGCTTCCCATCCAATTTTCTTATAAACTGGCAAACAAGGTCTTTTTGAGTCAGATTCCCAAGACTTAATTGTTGTATTTCTTTTTGGAATTGTGTATGTAATTTGCGAATGACTATGTGAACATATCCACTAGGATGCGTCTCAAGAGTTGAAGATATATCATCTAAAGACTCCTTACTCAAGCCATCCCTAATGAATTTAATTTTGTCTTTGCGATTATCAGACACCATTCCTAAAGAACGACAATGAGTATTGCAATTCCAGTGTGCACATTTGTAACAAACACCCATTTGTTTAGCTCTACGTTTCTTTGCATAGGTGCTTCTTCCAAAACCAGGCAGATGTGAAATAAAAGAGTCAGAAGACTCACCTGCCAATCAGACTCGTGCTTTAATTACCCAACGAATGTAATTAGGAATACCTTTAATCATCAGTAATCTCATCCGTTCCAAGCGAGCTTTGTAAACTTTCATCAGAGATTTTTGAGGGAGGGAAAGAAATTGCTTGCGAATATTTGCGAGAGCTTCTTCCATCTTGAAATGACTAAACCTGCAAAAATTAAACACATAAAAAATAAAACACACCAGATCACAATATATACAAAAATTGCATGGGTTGCCTCCCTGCTAGCGCTAAGTTTAGAGTCGTCAGCCAGACTTGACTTCTCGAACGTTAAGCTGGATCTGAAAGTGTAACACTTTCTTTTTGTCGCTCAAATGATTCTCCCAAGTAGTGCTTGACAAGCTTGTTTTTAACCTTGAAAGTCTTGTTGGAGTCAGGATCATGTATCTCAACGGCTCTATTTGGTAAAACTTTGGTGATCACAAATGGACCTGACCACCGTGATTTTGGCTTCCATGGGAATAATTTCAACCTTGATTTGTTTAACAGTACCTTCTGCCCTGGTTCCAGTTGTATGCTTACTAACTTTTCATCATGTCTTTTCTTGCCCTTTTCTTTGTACAATTTGGCATCCTCAAAAGGTTGATTGTGAAATTCCTCCAATTCGTTGAGCTGGTGAAACTTTTTCTCTTCTGTTGCTTGTAGAGCAAGAATTGGCTCTTTCAGTGCAAAAGATGCTTTATCTTTAGGCTCCACAGGCAATTGACATGTTTTAAGTTTGTCAGTAGAACTTTGCATTGCATTGGAGTTCTGAATGGTACTGTGTATCACATCAAGTTTGAAACATTTCTCATTCTTTTCATCATCTGGGAAATTCATGGCCTTGAAAACATTGAATGTTACTTCTTGGTCCTGTACCCTCATGGTTAATTCTTCTTTTTGTACATCAATAATGGTTCGACCTGTAGCCAAGAATGGTCTCCTGAGGATGATTGGCACGTCTGCGTCTTCCTCCATATCAAGGACAATAAAATCTGCTGGGAAAATGAATTTGTCAACCTTGACCAGCACATCTTCAACTACACCTCTCGGAAATACGAGCGTTCTATCAGCAAGTTGTAGTGAGACTGAAGTTGGCATTGTTTCTCCAATCTGTAATTTCCTGAAAATAGAAAAAGGCATCAAGTTAACACTCGCACCTAAATCACACAGAGCCTTACGGAAGTCATGTTCTCCTATGGTGCAAGGAACAGTGAAACTGCCAGGATCTTTAAACTTTGAGGGAAGTTTCCTCTGAATGATAGCGCTGCATTCTTCTGATAATGCTACTGTCTCATAATCTCCCAATCTCCGCTTTCGTGAAAGAATGTCTTTCATGAATTTGGCATAGCTGGGCATTTGTTCCAACGCTTCTGCAAATGGAATGTTGATATGCAGCTTTTTGAACACCTCCAAGAATCGAGTAAACTGCTTGTCCAGTTTATTCTTCTGAAGACGCTGAGGAAAAGGTGGAGGTGAAGTGATCTGTTCTTTTTCCTTTGCTTCTTTTTCCTCCATCTGTTGCTTTGTTTCTTTTGGAACTTCCTCAGCAGCTGTTTTGGCTCCAACATCTTTGTTGATTTCAGTACCGCTTTTTAACATGATGGCATGACATTGCTCTTTCCCCATGTTTCTTGGATTTGGCTCTGTGTTGCTAGGAAGGGTACCTGGCGGTCTGTAACTCTGAGCATTTGCCAGTTGTCCAATTTGATTCTCCAGTGCTTTAATAGAAGCAGATTGACTTTTAATTAATGCTGCTTGAGATTGAAACATAGCATCATATCTTGCTGCTTGAGATTGAAACATAGTATCATACTTGCTACTTGAGAGTCATGTTTTGCTTCTATCTTTTTCAAGTGGGTCAACACTTCTGTTATTCCTGGTTCATTTGCCTGCTCCTGGATTTTGTTCTGTTGCTGGAATTCAGGTGGTGGATAGTTATGCTGTTGGCCTGAATTGTTGCTCCATGAAAAATTGGGATGATTCCTCCACCCTGGGTTGTAGGTGTTGGAATATGGATTGTTCCCCTATCTGTTGAAATTATTGACATAATTCACCGTTTCTTTATGTTGGTTGAAAAATTCTGACTCAGGTGCTCCTCCAACAGCAGCATCGATTGTGGTTCTCATTATTCCAAAAAGTCCATTATAGAATGTTTGGACTAGAAGCCATTTTGGAATTTCATGGTGAGGACATTTCCGGAGTAAATCTTTGTACCTTTCCCAAGCTTCGCAGAGGGATTCGGAATCTTGTTGTACAAAGGATGTGATTGTTGGAGTTTCTATAGGTCCCAAGATCAAAACTCAAGCATGATACACAAGTGAATACAACGACGGAAGTTGCGGAATACTTACATCGATCGGTTGAGCGACGAAGGAGGCAACAAAAAACGAAATTCTGCTCACTGTCCACTGCTCATGTGCGCCCACTGCAGCAGTTTGGTGGTCTGTTTTGCGCCATTTTCAACAAGAATTTGAAGCTCCAAGCTTCATCATTTGAATCCCGGCTCATGGGTAAACTTCCCTATCACCTTCGCATTGATCTCGGAGTGTGCTAGCACTCTTGTTTTGCCACAAAACACACTTGCTTCCCTCCATTTTTGCTTCTTAAAAGTCGGCAGTTCACTACCTCTCATGAACAACAAAAACGTGAGTGAAGAGAGGAAGAAGAAGAGGAGAGAGAGGAGGGAAAATGTGTCTTACGGTTTTTGTGTCTTTGTTGTGTATCTAATACACATGAAAATGAATTTACATTTCATTTCAAACACATTTGGCTTTAATTGCCAACCACACACATCACTCATCACATCAAGTCAACTCAATCAAGTTGTCAAGTCACATCACTCAAAGTGACAAGTGATTTGATGCTTGATGCGACTAATGATTTGACGCTTGATTTGACTTGTCGCACTCGAATTCAAAATACGAATGCGCTCGCAAATAATCTCCGGCTCGGATTCGCTAATTCTAAATTAACGAATTTTCCGTCGCGTCGTAATTAAATGATTACGCCTAGCGAAATCACTATTCACGTCGCTAACGAATTAATTCTAAATTAATCCGCTCGCCCGAATTAAAATCTAATTTTAATTCCGCGTCGAAATCCAATTTCGTTTAATATATCAAATATATTAATTAATCGATTAATTCCAAATTAATCATTCTCTCTCTTTAAATTGATATTATCCCAGATAAAATATCTCTGTAATAATCCCAGATTAATTTTCTCTCATCATATTAATCCCAAATTAATAAAAGTGCGAGTCATACGTCATCGGTGAATCTTTGGGAAGCGACCCATGAGATCCCCGGATATGTTGGCAGTCAAATCGGTCATCGGACTATCCGAACACGTAAGTACCAAGTACTACGTTTTACCGATTTACTAGACAAGGTTGGCTTCTAGCAAAACACCAAGTCTTCCCAATTCTCCGGACATATTCTTCTAAGAATATTTAATATCTGTATCAAGCGTAGTATACCAATTGTATTGTGTATATCGGCCCAGTATCGGATAGTCACGTGCTAGGGCTGGGGCTGGATAAGTGTCTGCCCCGTCCGAAGCACATGTCGAATGTCTGGTAACATAGTCTCTATAATCGGATATTCATGACCTGGTCACAATATCCCGATTGGTTGCGCAACACTTAAGAGTACTAATACCGTATCCTACGTGACATCATCTCCACTATGACTGAAGTGATACTTCCGTCTTGACATCACACCCAATACACTACGACTCTCTGATAAACCCAGAAGTGGTGTACGCAGAACCGGTTAAAGCCCTGTACCACCAAGACCAAAGTCTATCGATTATCGTAAGTATTAGCGATGTAAGTCTCAGGTTAAGACTATACACACCTACCTTGATTTCGGCCTCCCATAGACACATAGTCATAATACCAATGGGATTCCGAGGGGTCTATCCAGAGCGAAGCTGTTTCCCGTACCATCGGTGAAACACGACCTCCTATCGCACTTGCATAAGTATCCGATACTTATATATATGAGAACTATGCCGTTGTGCCCTCACAACGCACACAAGTGCAATACTAGCCTATTCCGCATTATCGATGTCCAGTCTCGATAATACTCCGGCTAGGGATATTCAATGATTAATCCTTTGGGGACTGATACTGTCTCATATCATTCTCAGTCCAGGAACTAATCACAGGGACCTCTCTTCATTTATATATCTATGGTGATCTAATCACAAATGATGAGAGTGCAATTTCCTTGTCACATAGTTAATTTGCTACAATAACACAATGATCTGTGCAAATAGTGACGCTATGGGTCATTTTGTCCAACAATCTCCCACTTGGCACGTAGCGAGTCACTCAAGTGTCCCACACCCGAACTATGTACGGTTCGTTCAAATTGCTGAGGAAAGGGTTTCGTCAGCAAATGTTTTTGATTATCGTTTGACGCGATTTATACGATCATCACATCGCCACAATGTATGATCCGAACGAATCAGATGAATATAGAAGTATATATCTGGATCGTCGATGAGACCTTTAATTCCTTAGCCTGTGCTGACGCCTAGCTCAGCTGCTAAAAGAACTATATCTAATCTAATTAGATTTATTATCGATCCAAATGGCTTCTATTGCTGCCTCAGCTGCAGCAATGATCCGCATTTGTTGTTTATTTGGCAACAGTATCTTACTTGGAAGATTTCAACCTCACTGTACCGTTATACTATTGTATAATACCTTTGTTACGACTTATAGTCGTTATCAGGAAAACAAAGCTTTCACCGATTATTTTATGGGAATATCATTTCCAAGAAATGACATATTATCATTATCTTACATGACATTCAAGTCAGTGCACTCCCACTAACCCTTTTATATACACAAGAATCATTTCGTTTTGAATTAAATCATACTCCATTATGATTACATCAAAACGATAATTCCTAGAACCTATGCTTGCTTCAATCCAAACATGGATCGAATAACCTGCAAACCTTGTTTGCTTGTTATGGTACGACAAAACCGACAGGATGTTATAAACATCCTCCGAAAGGTTTCCTTTTCAGGAAAGCGATTTTCCGTTAAGCTGTCATATTTCATAAATGAAATACACAGCTTTAGCAAGCATTATCGAAATGGATTTACAATGGCAACAGGTAAAAGGTTTCGTCGAAATCAACACAATGTTGATAACTCTACCTTTTCTTTACAAGCCTAGCTTAGTACGTTGGTATGTTGCCTTCCATGTATGTCTTCCTTGAAGACTTATAAAGTACCAATAGGCACAATGTCTTATGGTACATCAACTAGTATCCAAACTTGTTGATATACATGGAATCCATTTCGGACTCATGACACTTTGTCATAATAGGGAGTCGATACCTTGTATCACTACATCATACGTAGTCAGTTGGTATACCTTAAAAGATTAACATCTTTATGAGGTGAGATCAGAAACCCATACCCTAGGTTGTTTTCTGACTCTCTCCGATCTACGCGGTTCTTGTGTATTCGAAGATTAATGGTATAAATTCATCATTGATGAACAATATGTGTTCCATTAAGGATTCGTGCCTCGAACAGTATTACTCCAATTTTCATCGAGTATCACCATCCTCCCACTGACCACTGCATATCGGTATCCTCTTAGGAAAACCGCATGGTGAGCAACAATCATATTGTTCTCATGTGAGATTTATAAGTACTATACTTATGGTTTCCTTTAGGATAACCAATTTGGCACTTATCCAATTTAGGTTTAGTTTGGTATTATCCAAACATATGCCTAACATCCCAAATGGTCAGGAATGAGAAACCCGGTTTCTTTCCTGTTCATATCTAATATGATATTTGTCAAACAAATTATTAATAGAACTTTATTCTAAATAAGTTATTGCACTGTTAAAACTTATCCGTTGAAGGAAATGGTTAGCTCAGAGCGACTCATGATTAGCCTTATCATGTCTAACATGATTCGGTTAATCCGTTCGGACACACCGTCACTTTGACGTGTTCCGGGAGGAGTCCTCATTTGAAAGAATACTATACTCTTTCAAGTATATAAGCTTTACTTATTTTCTTAATATTTACGTCATTACTTATTTACTATACGTATTTTCTTATTTGTCGTCATTACGGTCTTACCGTGATGGTATAATATTAGCCGATCTGTTTGTCTATTTTGTGTCGAAACTCTAAAAGTTTCCGATTTGTGTTCTTCAAAAGAAACACATAACCATAATGCGATGCCACATCCGTATAGGTCACGAAATATTCATATCTACATCTAGCCTAGCTAGACATGGGCCCACTTGCTTCATTATGAACTAGGGCTAATAGATCGGTGGCATTTACACTTTTACTAAGTAAATAGTGTTTTAGGCACATTGCCCATTAAACTAGATTCGTAGACTTTATTTGATTGGAATCAAAACAGTCCGAGTACCCACTCTTCGAAAGTGTGGATATACGAGTCTTGTTCGATTGTGTCCCAGAAAACAATGCCATAATTAGTTTCTTCTGATCAAATCACTTTGAGCTATTTGTTTGTCATTATATATATTTGAGATTTATTTATATTCAAAATATAAATTCTGTTATTCACATCTAATGTGTTTATCTCAATATCATCCTTATATAATAAAACATTGAGTGTTCTAGAATATAAAGGTTTATCCGTAATGGATTAAACACTGATATAGAGATAATGTCTCTAGTCAAACTAGTTACATTATAACAGTTCCTAATTTAAGTACACACCCAAAGGGTAGTTCCTAAACTTAGGTATCTACGGTCGAAACAGCGACTTTCGTCCCGTTTCCGATTCGCAGAGCAATCTCAGCTTGAAGTCAGTATCCTGCTCAAAGCAGATTCTGAACATCAATACATATATTTTATGTACCATACTAGGTATTTAAAATCTAATTTCAATACTAGTTGTGAACATAACTTTGACAAAAACATTTTAAAGTCAGAGCCTTGCCCTTTCTTTAATTCCTTCGTGTCTGCCATATCCAAATGGTAGTCACTTTGGTATATGTCAATTATCCATTTCAATATTTTAGGAACCTTAGGCCAAGCCTGGGTTTTTAGAATATCGAAACGATGTGCACCTCGTGCTATATGCCCAATTGCAAACTTTGACTTTATCTCCTCTAGAATAGTCAATTAATTCTCCAAGAATTATAAATTGCAATTTTAATACTTCTTAAATCTAAAATTAGATTTATGACAAGTATATTAAATTAAGCATTAAAGTCATCATCAGATAAATCTTCCAAAGATTTTATGCTCTACTTATTTTGCTTAATTTTGGGCGTAAGGTATAATAAGTTATTTTATCAAATAAAGTAACCTATTATTTATTCCCAATTTGAAAATTAAATCATTTAAAATATTTAATCCCAGATTATATTTTAAATATCCAACTTTTCAATTTTATCTTGATTACAATAGTCCAACTATTTAATCAACGATTAGTGGTACTATATATATTATAATGATTATAATAGTCCAACTATATAATCAAATATAATCCAAATTAATTAACCTCAATTACATTGATTACTATAATCCAATTATAAAATCAACTGTAAACTGAAATTAATTAATTCAAATATATTGATTAATATAATCCAATTATATATAATCAAGTATAATACAGTCCAACTGTTTATTAAAACAACAATTTAAATATTAGTCCAACTAACATTTAATCTAATGAGCGCGTATGGCGAGTAATTGAACGAGTATTGCAAATTCAATTCTTGCCTCCCACTATTTTTCGTCGAGCCTCTAACCCTCTATCGAGTACTTGGGAAACCGTGTTTCCTAGTGGGCTAGGATCCCGTTAAATATCACACAATCTTGACTTTGGCCAACAAATTGTATGATAATTAACTAGGTAGATCTCTAAGATCAATTGGATCCAATCCAATTCCTAGATCCAGTAGGTGGACATCCAAGTCCTAAACATATATCATATATATGCCTATATATCCAATATATACCCTAACATATTTCCTCTGAATCAACTAGGCCTTGGCTTTGGCACAACAAACCTAGTGATCCCATTCAAGCGTGGACCCATTTACCATGGAAAGCTTCGTAATCAATGTCGATGGACAAGAAGTGGTCTTGACTTTGGCCAACAAACCACAACTTGGACAAGACACCAATATGGAACAAAGCCTCGTGATTCAAACACATCTTCGACAAACAAAGGGCTTGACTTTGGCCAACAACCCAATGCCGTCTCGGATCTTGAGTGAGAATCACTCAATGGAAGGAAAAACGCATGATATTTGATGAGGGTTTTTTTTGTGCAAATTGGCAACCAATTTATTATCTTTGTTAAGGTCTCATCATCATACACCCTTAAACATGCATTTTAAACACATAATAAAGCGCATATGATAAAATAATAATGATATGCGGATGGATATTTTACACATTGATCCTAGATCAAATCTCTCACTTTCTCTCTCCCGTTAGCACAAAATTTTCTTCTACCCGTTACACTACACTTCTAAAGAAACCTCATTTACATTGAGGGGAATAGGTGAAAAGAGAATACAAAGAATAGGAGGTGATAAGGCTGGACACGCAGGTCCAATTAATAAATCAAATTATTACAACAATTTCTAAAATTGCCCCACCCATCTAATATCCATCCGATATACATTATTCATGCATCACAACCATGTATTCACTCAAGCATGTTATCAATCAATCTAATCCAATTAATTAATCTTGATAATTAGTGATCATCCAATGTTCAAACAACGATTTGATTTGTTCGAGTCAAACTCGTTTTTGCGAATAAGTACTTAAAGTACGAATTCCCGAATTAAATAAACTACACAATTAAATCCAATTCAATTTGTATTTAATTCTAATTCACTATTTAATTCCAAATTAAATAACACACTTTAATAATAAACCCTTTTCGACTTAAATTCCAAATTTAATCGCTACGGGTCTCAAAGCCCGATTAATATCCAATATTAATTTAATTAAAGTCTAATGGGCTTTTAATTAATTTCTTAAGGCGTGGTCTTTTGGTCAACTCGGGTCAAACCCGCAACCAAAGTCCAATCCGGGATTTACCCCATAAGCCTTTAAATTAATTTTGGCCCATTAGGCCCAATTAAACTACAAAGGTCCATTATGTTGCATTTGGGCTTTATGGATGCGGTTTTGGGCCCAATTGGATCCAACCAATTTTGCCTAAAACAAACTTTGTACAACAAAGCCCAATAAGCCCAATAACAACAATTCAAGCTCAATTTCCAAAATTAGCCCAATTAATTAAATTACACAAATCCAATTTCGCAATTTAATTACCTAAAGTGTATATCATGATTAATCACCCTAATTAACATTTCTAAAACACAAATTGGGCTAACTAATCATGCTCATTTTCATCCACATGTCCAACACATTAAGATTAAAATCAAACCCATTACATGCTTTAATACTCTCGGTAATGTGGACTAATTTTATGTCAATTCCGAATTCAATCCAATTAAATCCAAATTAACATTAAATCAACATCCTCAATCGTTTCAAGTCATCCAATGATCAATGAAACAAAATTACCAAGATTTAGGGCATACTCCTATTCGGCCAACACATCAAAATTGGGAAATTTGTTCCAAACAATATTTAATCAAATTGATCCTACCAATCATCAATTAAAATACATTCAAGCATACTTTATCATCCAATTTCATAATTGCATGCTTAAATCAATTTTACCCAATTTCAAGCTTTATGACATACTTGGCAATTTGGGGATTTTTCGTCCGATTCGAATTCAATCCAATTGATTCCGCAATCGACATTAAATCAACATCCCGAATGATTTCCAACACATCCAATTGTCAAAAATAAAAAATCCCAAGACATGAAATCATTATCAATTTTCGGCCAAGGTAGTAATTTGGGGAAAAAATGATCCAATCACAATTTGTTGAAATTGACCCAATCAATCTTCAATTCAAACACAATTAAGCATACAAATCCATCCAATTTAATTTATCATGCTCAAAATCAAGTTTGCCCAAATTTTAGCCCTAACTTTTTCATGCTTTTAACCTAAGCTCTTGATGCCATTGTTGAAGTTTCTATAGGTCCCAAGATCAAAACTCAAGCATGATACACAAGTGAATACAACGACGGAAGTTGCGGAATACTTACATCGATCGGTTGAGCGACGAAGGAGGCACAAAAAAAACGAAATTCTGCTCACTGCCCACTGCTCATGTGCGCCCACTGCAGCAGTTTGGTGGTCTGTTTTGCGCCATTTTCAACAAGAATTTGAAGCTCCAAGCTTCATCATTTGAATCCCGGCTCATGGGTAAACTTCCCTATCACCTTCGTATTGATCTCGGAGTGTGCTAGCACTCTTGTTTTGCCACAAAACACACTTGCTTCCCTCCATTTTTGCTTCTTAAAAGTCGGCAGTTCACTGCCTCTCATGAACAACAAAAACGTGAGTGAAGAGAGGAAGAAGAAGAGGAGAGAGAGGAGGGAGAATGTGGTCTTACGGTTTTTGTGTCTTTGTTGTGTATCTAATACACATGAAAATGAATTTACATTTCATTTCAAACACATTTGGCTTTAATTGCCAACCACACACATCACTCATCACATCAAGTCAACTCAATCAAGTTGTCAAGTCACATCACTGAAAGTGACAAGTGATTTGATGCTGGATGCGACTAATGATTTGACGCTTGATTTGACTTGCCGCACTCGAATTCGAAATACGAATGCACTCGCAAATAATCTCGGGCTCGGATTCGCTAATTCTAAATTAATGAATTTTCCGTCGCGTCGTAATTAAATGATTACGCCTAGCGAAATCACTATTCACATCGCTAACGAATTAATTCTAAATTAATCCGCTTGCCCGAATTAAAATCTAATTTTAATTCCGCGTCGAAATCCAATTTCGTTTAATATATCAAATATATTAATTAATCGATTAATTCCAAATTAATCATTATCTCTCTTTAAATTGATATTTTATCCCAGATAAAATATCTCTGTAATTAATCCCAGATTAATTTTCTCTCTCATCATATTAATCCCAGATTAATAAAAGTGCGAGTCATACGTCATCGGTGAATCTTTGGGAAGCGACCCATGAGATCCCCGGATATGTTGGCAGTCAAATCGGTCATCGGACTATCCGAACACGTAAGTACCAAGTACTACGTTTTACCGATTTACTAGACAAGGTTGGCTTCTAGCAAAGCACCAAGTCTTCCCAATTCTCCGGACATATTCTTCTAAGAATATTTAATATCTGTATCAAGCGTAGTATACCAATTGTATTGTGTATATCGGCCCAGTATCGGATAGTCACGTGCTAGGGCTGGGGCTGGATAAGTCTCTGCCCCGTCCGAAGCACATGTCGAATGTCTGGTAACATAGTCTCTATAATCGGATATTCATGACCTGGTCACAATATCCCGATTGGTTGCGCAACACTTAAGAGTACTAATACCGTATCCTACGTGACATCATCTCCACTATGACTGAAGTGATACTTCCGTCTTGACATCACACCCAATACACTATGACTCTCTGATAAACCCAGAAGTGGTGTACGCAGAACCGGTTAAAGCCTTGTACCACCAAGACCAAAGTCTATCGATTATCGTAAGTATTAGCGATGTAAGTCTCAGGTTAAGACTATACACACCTACCTTGATTTCGGCCTCCCATAGACACATAGTCATAATACCAATGGGATTCCGATGGGTCTATCCAGAGCGAAGCTGTTTCCCGTACCATCGGTGAAACACGACCTCCTATCGCACTTGCATAAGTATCCGATACTTATATATATGAGAACTATGCCGTTGTGCCCTCACAACGCACACAAGTGCAATACTAGCCTATTCCGCATTATCGATGTCCAGTCTCGATAATACTCTGGCTAGGGATATTCAATGATTAATCCTTCGGGGACTGATACTGTCTCATATCATTCTCAGTCCAGGAACTAATCACAGGGACCTCTCTTCATTTATATATCTATGGTGATCTAATCACAAATGATGAGAGTGCAATTTCCTTGTCACATAGTTAATTTGCTACAACAACACAATGATCTGTGCAAATAGTGACGCTATGGGTCATTTTGTCCAACAGTGATGTCATTCCTTAGCTTTCCGGTTCTGGCTGGTGGAAAGTACTTTGCAAGAAATTTGGTGGCTAAAGTGTTCCAAGTTGTGATAGAACCTGCTGGTAGTGAATGTAGCCAAGCATTAGCTCTGTCTTTCAGGGAATATGGAAAAACTCACAGTCTCATTGCTTCTTCTGATGCTCTGTTGTAGTTGAAAGTACCATAAACTTCCAGGAAGTTACTGATGTGGGCATTAGGATATTCTGTTGCATTCCCCCCGAACTGAACTGATTGCTGAATCATCTGAATGCATGTTTTGATGTCACACGCATTTGCTGGTAATGGAGTAAGTATAATACAGGAAATGAGTCTGTCAAACACCGGAATGAATCTGTCTCGAATGGGAATTGGTGGTGCAACCTCCAACGGTTCAGGTTCCATGTTGACTAAAGCTTTTTGGCCTTCTCGCCTTTCCCTTCTCAACTGTCTGATGGTTCTTTCAATTTCTAGGTCAAGCGATCGGAGTTCAAAGCTTCTGGTTCGTCTCATGTAGTTTCTGAGAACCTGAAACACAAGAAAACAAAAACAATAAGTAAAAAGAAATTAGATACAAGTAACGTATATAAACCCAAAATTAATAGTGAAAGATAAATAAGTCCCCGGCAACGGCGCCAAAAACTTGACCGGTGCTTACACACGCGTATAACGCAAGCGCACGTATCGTTCAAGTAGTATAAAAATATCGATCCCACGAGTACTTAATATCTAATCTATTAATTTTATGAGGTCAAATGATTACTAGTATCTAACAGGTTGTTTGATTGATTTGAAATGGTGACGATTCTAAATTTAAAAACAAGTAAATAAAATTGTTCGAAAGTAGGTTTTAAGAAAATTCAATATTAAAAACTATCTAGGGTTGTGATTTCTTCCAATATCATTTTAAAGATGAAGTGGTTATCTTAAAGTTGGGTAATATATTTATTTATTAACCTGGAACACTAAATTATGTGTAAGCCTCTGTCGATGGTCAGACACAAATACCCAGTTTAACCCAATTGAACCATATGTCTATGTCAACCAAATTATCTGGATTCATTAAGTTTAAGTTCCAATTATGGCTACCCCCGCCCGATAGGTATATGTCTATCCTGTAAGGAAATCTATTAAAGGGTTATCTATCCTCAAGGAAGATCGTGGACTATTGAGTCTAAGGTCTTAAACTTAAAATCCCTATGTCTAGTTCATTTTAAGTTTCCCTGTTCAATTTTATTAATGGTCAGTTAATGAAAAAGCATTAAGATTAAGACTCAATAAATAAATCTTTATATTACCCAAGCTATAATCTAACCCCTTATAAACCGGTGATATTGGATTTCATCACATCCCCAGATAACTGGCTTAGTTACGACACATATTTACGGGTAGTAAAAAAAATTAAATAAAATAAAAGACATAAAGTAAAATACTGAAAATTAAATACTGAAAAGTAAATGCTGAAAAGTAAATGCTGAAATTAAATAATGAAAATTAAATGCTGAAAAGTAAATTACTGAAAGTAAATTGCTGAAAGTAAATTGCTGAAAAGTAAATTGCTGAAAAGTAAATTGCTGAAAGTAAATTACTGAAAGTAAAAACTGAAAATTAAAGAAAGAAAAGTACTGTGCGTAAAAGTAAATTGCGGAAAGTAAAAACTGAAAAGTAAAGAAAAGAAAGTGCGAAAGTGGAAATTAATTACTGAAAGCTGTAAATAAACAAACAAGATACAATCTTCTTAGTATTCTTAAGGAATTACTTAGAAGAAAGTATGAATTTTACAAATGAAATGGCTTGGTATTTATAGGCAAAATTTTGCCTCCATCAAATCATCCACCAAATCAATTATTAATTGCTCCACTAATTGCTCCACCAAATCCATTATTAATTGCTCCACTAATCTCTTATCATGCCTGGAAAAGCCGTAGGTGCAGAAACTGAACAATGGTTTGTATTATTTGTCCACTTACTCCAAGGATAGATGACTGATAACCAAAATCCCGACCATCAACAAAAACTTTAAAGACAAGTGGTTCTGGGTTGGGGGATTTTAGGGTCAACACTAAGTCCACCAGGGTCAAGAGATAATTGTCCCGAACAAATTTGGGACAAGAGGTAATACCTGACCTTCACAAACTTGATTACTGAGAAATTTACTAAGTTTAACTAACTAACTTATAGTTGTTACCTTTGTAGCTTATTGGGTGGACCAACCAAAGATGCGTCACCTGACCCGACAAAAGATCAAGCTCGCCTCCTATCAAACTGGTCACTACTTAGACTTGGCCAATCCCTCCTTTTGGCCGAGGCGTGCCTTATTCCTGGAACCCGTCCACGGGTCGACATGAAACTTGGCAGTTACTAACCATCATTCTTTTATCTATTTTTTTATTTTCATTGTTTTCTGTTTATCATGTGACCCGATAACATGTTCTGACTTATGCTCTTTTCTTTATGCAGCAATAACCCGTAAGAGAGTGAGCCTTTTCAACATTGCTCCCTCGAGAAAACGGCAGAGATAACGTGGGCTGCTTGTCTAAAGTTCTCGAATTGCTCCACCACCACTGCCGCCTCCAAGATAGCAAAAGAGGCATACACATTGGGACAGTCCCAAACTGGTCGAGCTTAACTTAGAGGAAGTAACGCCCCCATGCAAGCAGAAAAATCATGTGGGAATGCCCCAATGGCTCCCTCTTCACAAGAGGCAGCTCCTTCCAAGTCTCTGGGGATGGATGACCTCCCCAAGAACCCGAGGCCCAAGATGGATCATCTTATCTTGGCTATCAATTTTTTAGCTCATGAGGTTCCTCTGGAGAAGGCACAACTTATGGAGTCCATTCCCCCAGGGAATGTGATTACCCGAGTTGGTTGTTCCTTCTACGAGGTAAGAAGTTTTTAACTTTATCTCATTTATATATTCATTTAACCCGATCTATTTGTTATGCAGTTGGCCTACGTGATGGCGCCAACATTGACTTGTTGACTTTTATGGTAGAATAAGAGGGTCAAACTCAAAGACTACAGGCTGAGCTGACTTGAAAAAAGTAGAAGTTTGCCAGGACGGCTGAGGTCGAGTTAATTCATCGGGTAAACAATGTGACAAAGAATGAATGAGATGAGGCTCGATCAGTGGTAGCCTCTCGAGCCATTGAAGTGAAGAGGCTACATGTACATTTGGAAACTATTGAGTATGGGGTCACCCATGCCAAAGCCGAACTGGCCACTCTCCGAGCCCAAACTGAAGAGCACATCGAGGTGGCTCGAATTGACTTTCTTATAAAGGGTTTGGAGAAGTCGTGGGACCTGCTCTGTATTTCAAACGGGGATGAAGACATTGAAGAGGTCCCCAAGGGAGTGATACACGAGGCTCTCTCAACAATTCAGGAATCAGTCCCCTTATCAATTGTGCCTCCTCTACCAGCTCAAGAAGCTCTTGTTCTACTTATGCCCCCTCTACTCGAAGATTCCCATGAGCTCCTCGTGCCAGTAGAAATACCCGCTCCAGGCAATATTATAACTGACCCCTCCTCAAGTGGTCATCCTGAGGGGGGAATTTTGTAATTACTTAGCAAAATTTAATGAAATTTATTTCCTTTTTCTGTACTTGTCTCTATACACTTTTTATTATACACACCCCGATGCACACGCCGAGTAAATTCCTGATCTAGAGCACTATCATTTCAATATTTATAAATTTTTTCATTTGCAAACACAAATCTAACAACGACCCTGATCAACTAACGGATCCAATCCCGACAACTGACCTGACGATAACCCTTCATCAAATATAAAATGCAAAATGACTCTAACAATTAAATTCCCAAATCTTCTGCACCGAGGCTTCATTCAACATTTAGTAAAAAACTTACAAACCAACTCGTCTTCCCTAGGGTTTTAATATGAGAAGCCCGATCGATTCAAATCACTTAAACCTGACCTGAGCCGGCGCTATTTGGTACTTAACCAAAATCCCTACGAAGAAACCCATCTCTTTCCCTAGGCTACTCAGAAAGACCAAGCCATGAGGGAAAATCCCATTCCATGTGCTGATCACAAAGTTGGCCATGGGGGAAAACATCCAACCCCGAGCCACACAACATTTGGCCACGAGGTAATATACCCTCCCCATGCCATCAACACAATGAGGCCTTAGGGGAAATATTTCGATCTCGAGCCTTTTCACACACTTGGCTATGAGAGAATGTATCCCTCCTCATATCAATCACAAAGACGGGCCTCAAGGGAAAAGTCATCCCTCATTATGTCATTAACATAACAAGGACTCAAGGGAAAACTTCCGACCTTGAGCCATGCAAATCACACAGCCATGCGGGAACTCATTCATTTTCGTGTCATTAACACAATAAGGCCTTGAGGGGAAAATTTCGACCGCGAGCCACACAAATCAAACGGCCATGAGGGAATTCATCCCTCTTCGTGTCATTAACACAACAAGGCATATGGGAAAAACTTCTAACCTTGGCCATTTCAACCAAAAGACCACAGATGGAAACATTCAACTCGGGCCATCCAATGAAATGAAACAGCAGTGGCGTCCCACTCTATGCTATATTTAAAACAAAACAACAATGCCACGGGGGTGAGGTATCATCCAGCCCGTACCACCTAAAAATAATAAAGCAACAAAGGCAGCTTCTCACCCTGAATTACTCAAAACAACAAGGTCACTGATGTAGCATACCACCAATTGCAACTCAGGTTACAATCAACACGTAGGCATTCATCCTCCACAAGTTTTGCACCTATAATCCAAGCACCCTGTGGAATTTTGTTAACCTCGGGCTTTAATCCCATAAGGGGGTGGCAAACGCCATGAGGCTATTATCTTTCCTTATGCTATGCAGACCCCGAGGCTACGATCATCACAGAGGCTTTCTAACTTTATGCATTATGTACTTCCTAAACCAATCACCCCGAGGATCTCAGTTACCCTCGAGCTATGGATCCAAGCAAGGGGGTAGAAAATGCCATAGAGGCATTATCCCTCCCAATGCTATGCAGACCCCTAGGCTATAATTTCCAAGGAGGCTCAGTGGCATTTCTTGTGCTATGCACCTCAAATGGGGATGCCAAATGCTACGCGAGCCCTCCAGCCATCTGTGCTATGGTTATCCTGAGGCTACAATCGTAACAAAGATCCTCCAACTTTCCGCGCTATATACCTTCAAATCAAATTGCCTTAAGGACCTCTATTACCTTTAGACTATGGATCCCAGAAAGAATGTGGACAAATTCCATGGGGGCATTATCCTTTCCCATGTTATGCAGACCTCAAGGCTACAATCATCACGGAGGCCTGGGGGCATTTCCCGCGCTATGCATCTCGAATGGGGATGTTAAATGCTACACGAGCCCTCTATCCACACGTGCTGTGGCTATCTCGAAGCTATAATTATCACGGAGGTCCTCCACCCTTTCGCGCTATGGACCTCAAAAGGGGGCGTCAAACGCCACAAGGGTATTTTTCCTCCTCGTGCTATGATTACCCCAAGCATACAATTGACACAGAGGCCCTCCAGCCATACATGCTATGTATCTTGTCTTTAAATGTCATAGTCACCGCTGGGGTCATAAAACCACTTCGATGTGCCTTGTCTTCGAAGGTGAAAAAATCACAGGGCATTCATTTCCACATTGCGTGTTGCACCTTTTACTAGTGTTGAGGATGTAAATCCACTAGGTTCTTATTTCTCATACAGTGACATTTGTTGGTTGTCAATGCCACAAGGTGCTCGTTCCCCACACCTTGATTTACACCTTTGTCAATTGAAAGCTTCCTGATCATAAAAATACTTTTCCAAAATAACAAACAATTTTTTCCTGCTCTAATAATTAACAAGTGTGTATAAATACAAGTTTCTATCATAAATAAGAAAGCTTTATTTGAATTTCAGAAAACTATTGTCCATCTTATAACTCTTTGTGGGACTTTATAAGAGAGGCTTTACTGGTAGTATTTCTGTAGCATCTATAAATTCTATGGCTTTTGGTTTGGTGCCATCCAACTATTCCAAATAATAGGTACCCAGTCTGACGACCTCTGTCACTTTGTATGGCCCTTCTCACTTCGCCCCAAAAGAGCCTTCCTCTGGCTTTTTTCTTGTTCAAGGTGACCCGCCTTAAGACCCACTCCACGGGGAGAAATGCTTGTACCCAGACTCTTTTGTTGTAGAAACGAGCCATCATTTGTTGACAGACGGTTACTATATGTGCCAACCTCTCTCGTTGTTCTTCTATTAGATCTAGATGATGTCCGGTGAGATCCACATTCCGTTCTTCATCAAAATACCATACCCGATAAATGATCACCCTGATCTCTACTGGTATTACTGATTCGCACTCAAATTCCAGAGAAAATGGGGTTTCACTTGTGGAGTCTTTACATGTGGTTCAATAAGCCCTTGTATGTCTCGAGCCTGGCTGTTAAATTATTCTTTATTGTCATTTTGGCTATTTTAACCTGCCCATTGAACTTAAGGTGGGCTGGTGAGGCGAACATTAATGCAATATGAAGGTCTTCACAAAACTTCCTAAAACCCGTGTTGTCGAATTGCTTCCCATTGTCTGTAATAATAGCCTAGGGGATCTCGAACCGAAAGGCAACATTCATTTTTATGAATTTGGTAATCTTCTTCTCTGTAATGGTTTAAAGCGGCTCGGCTTCTACCGACTTAGTGAAGTAGTCTATGGCCACAATGACATATTTCGCTTATTTTTTGCCCACAGATGGTGGATCGATAAGATCCAATCCCCACTGGGCAAACGACTATGGACTTGATAAAGTTGTCAAGTGTTCAGGTGGTTACTTAGGCACATAAGCATTCATTTGACATCCATCACAGACACGAGCTACATCAGTTTTGTCCCTATACATTGCAGGCTAATAATAGCATTGTCCGAGCACCTTATGTGTGATTGACCTTCCACCACCATGACTCCATAGTTTTCTTCGTAGATCTACCTTGGGACATAGTTAGCATCCTCGAGTGCAAGACACCTCAGATACGACATCATGTACCTTCTCATGTACATAACTCCACCCATGAGCCAAAAATGCGCACTACGATACTTCACTTTCTTGCATCATTTTTGTCCTCAGGTAGCTCCCTAAACTCCAGAAATTTGTTGATTGAGTCCATCCAGATCGGTTTATCTTTTTTTTATACTTCCATCGCGTCAATATTTCCCACACTATTCGGCCTTAGGATTTCCAGAGGTATATCATGTGGAATATTATACTTAATTGATGATGCAAACCGAGCCAATGAATCGACATGTTTATTGATGTCTTGACCTATCTGCTCGAAGGTGATATTTCCCATCCCTTCAAGCAGTTTATTCACCTTCTGAAGGTAAGCTATCATATTGAGCTCCATATTCTGGAACCCATCATTCATTAAGGAAATTAACTATGTGACAAATGAAATTGCTCTTTTATCATTTTGTAATTGGATTACTTAGATATATAAATTATAAAAGTCCATATGATCAGTTCCAGATTAATAAGATATGAGACAATATTAATCCACTAAAGATTTGATCATTAAATATCCCTAGTCGTAGTATTATCGAGACTGGACATCGATAATGCGGAATAGGCTAGTATTGCACTTGTGCGCGTTATGGAAGCTTAACGACATAGTTCTCATATATTTAAGTATTGGATACTTATGCAAGTGTGATAGGAGGTTCTGTTAGCCGTTGGATCGGGAACAGCTTCGCTCTGGATAGACCCCTCAGAATCTCGTTGGTAGTATGACTATGTGTCTATGGGAATCCGAATTAGGGTAGGTGTATTTGGTCTTAACCTGAGACTTGCATCGCTAATACTTGCGACAATCAGTACGTTTTGGTTTTGGTCATCCAGGGCTTTAACAGGTTCTGTGTACGACTCTTCTGGGTATACTGAGAATCGTAGTGTATTGGGTGTGATGTCAAGATGGAAGTATCACTTCATTCATATGGAGATGATGATCACGCAGAATACAGAACTGGTACTCTAAAGTGCTGCATCCATCGGGAAAGTATGACTGGGTCATGACTTTTCGATCAAAGAGACTAGTTGCTAGTGATCCAATATATGCTTCGTACGAGACATACAGAATTCCAGCCCTAGGCCTAACATGTGACATCCGATATTGGATCGTAATACGCAATACATTGTATTCTATGCCTGATAAAGATTATATATTCCTCGTTGAATATTTCTGGAGAATTGGATAGGCACAGTATTTTGCTAGAAGCCAACCATGTCTTGTAAATCGGTAAGAACGTGGTACCGGGTACACATGTGTTCGGATAGTCTGAGAATCGCATTTACTGCCAATATATCCAGGGATCTCTTGGGTCGCTTCCCAAAGATTCACTAATGACATTTGACTCGAACAGAATTAATTTCGGATTAATTACGTCATGAATTAATCTGGGATTAATTCGTGAAGAAGAGAGAACGCGATTAATTTGGAATTAATCGGTAAAATAAATTTAATAGTTAAATTGGATTTTTCTATTTAATTTATTTATTTGGGCTAAAATAATATATTAGATATATTAATTGAAATTGGATTTCAATGCGGAATTAAATTGGATTTTAATTCAAGTGAACGACCTATTTTGGAATTAATTCGTAAGCGACTTCCGTAATAATTTTGATAGGCATTATTATTTAATTAAATTAGATTTAATTACGTTGCGACGGAAAATTTGTTTATTCGGAATAAACGAACCCGAGCCAAAAGTGTGTTGTGTAAGCCAACTAGATTTGGAATTAAATGGGTGGCACCCATGACTTACATCAAAAGTCACTATTTGTGATGTTGGTGGTTGAAATAGTAAATATTGCATTTACTTTTTCTTATCTACCACCACTTTGAAAGTCAACAAACAATTTTTTAACTTTGGAATTAGTTTGAAAATTACTATTCCTCTTCCTCTATCATTAGGGGCTTGAGCTTCTTCTTTCTCTTTAGAAATTTTGTTGCAAAATTTCAACATTTCTAGCACATAAGGAGTTCTTTCAAGGTGATAGAGAAACTCACCCTTGAGTTTGGAATTCAATTTAAAAGCTTGGAGCTTCCATTACTTCCATGAAAGTTTTGAACTTCTCTACCAATCATTGTGAGTATTTCCGCAACTCCTCTTGTTTATTCACACACAAATCATCTTAGTGATCTTGTGGCATGTGTAGGACACTAACAATGGATTCTAGAGCCATCCTAAGTTTGATTTGAATTCTATGGTTTATATACTTTAATTTGGGGATTTTGTGTTTGGAGCATGACTTGCCTAAATTGGTTGTTTGGTTGTGTTTGAATGATGATGAATTTGATTTGTGCATCTTTGATTTTGTGAAAATTTGATTGGATTAATTTTCCCCAAAATATACCACATGGCCGAATGCACCCTAGATAGGACTCATGGTGATTGTTTTAAAATCAGACAATTGGATGTGTTGTTGGCATGAAATGTATGTTAGATGTTGATTTAGTTGGATTGAAATCAAATTGCATGATAATTTCCTTGCCAAAACCGTGAGCCTAAGCATGTTTAATGTATTTATTTTGCTTCAATTTGTGTTGGACATGAATTGGAATTAATAAGCATGATTAATTGATTTAATTAGTGTTTTGGAAACATTAGATTAGTTGATTGATTATGTTAATTGCACTTTAATTAAATTAATATGTAATTTGGAATAATGTGTTAATTTAATTTATTATAATTGGGCTTAACGGGCTTGGTTGGGCCAAGTTTGGTTTAGGACAATTGGGTTAGATCCAATTGGGCCTAAAACCATTTCCATAAAGTCCAAAATATGACATTGGGCCTTTAAAAATTTAATTGGGCCTAATGGGCCTAAATTGACTTTTGGCATAGAGTGATTCCTAATTGGGCCTTGGCATCTTGGGTTTGATCCATAATGGCCAAAGCCAATGCCTAAAGAATTAATTAAAAGCCCATTGGACTTTAATTGAATAATATTGGATACTAATTGGGCCATTGAGAACCATTAAGATTGGATTTGGAATCCAAGTCTAAAAGGCACTATTAAAAGTGTAATGATTTAATTTGGAATTAAATAAGAATTAGTATTGGATACAATTTAAATTGGATTTAAAATTATAGTTCGATATAATTCAAGAATACGTACTTTGAGTATTTATTCTTAAACGAGTTGGACTCTCGCAAATCAAATCGTTGTTTGAACATTGGATGGTCATTAATTCAAAGATTAATTAATTGGATTAGATTGATTGAATAACATGCTTTGTGTGAATACTTGGATGTATTTGTACGAATAATGTATATCAGATGGATATTAGAAGGGTGAGGGCAATTTTGGAAATTGTTGTAATAAATTTAGAATTTATTAGATTGGACCTGCGTGTCCAGCTTATTATCTCTTTTCTCATTGTATTTCTCTTCTCACCAATTCCTCTCAATGTAAATGAGGTTTCTTTAATGTATTATGTAATTGGGTAGAAGTAAGAATAGTGCTAGCAAGAGAGAGGAAAATGGAGAGATTTGTTCTAGGAACAAATTTGTTATATATCCATCCGCATATCATTATTAATTTATTTCGCGCCTTAGCATCCTTTTAGAATGCATGCTTAAGGGTGTATGATGAGACCTAATCAAAGATAATAAATTGGTTTCCAATTACGCGAAAAACCATCATCAAATATTAAACGTTTTTCCATCCATTGAGTGATTCTCTCTCAAGATCCAAGATTGGCATTGGTTTGTTGGCCAAAGTCAAGATCAATATCACTCGCGGATGTGTTTGAACCACTAAATCTTTGTTCTACATCGCATCTCTTGGGCGGTTGTGACTTGTTAGCCAAAGTCAAGGTCACTTCTAGTTCATCGACGTGGATTACGAAGCTATCCCAAAGTCAAGCTTTGTTCATTAAGTTTGTTGAGCCAAAGCCAAGGCTTAGTTGATTCAGAGGAAAAGGTTAGGAAATATATTGGATATATTTGGATATGTTGGATATGTGTTTCAAACTTGAAGGTCCACCTACCGGATTTTAGAGATCTACCTAGTTAAGTTTCATACAGCTTGTTGGCCAAAGTCAAGGTTATGTGTTATTTAACAGGATCCTAGGCCACTAGGAAACTAGGTTTCCCGAGTACTCCACAGAGGGTTAGAGGCTCGCCGAAAAATAATGGGAGGCTAGTATTAAATTTTCAATTTCGTTTAGATACTTTCCAATACGCGCTCTTTTATTTTAATTTATCGTTATAATAAATATATTAGTTGGACTAATATTGAATATTGCTTTCTTTGAATAGTTAGACTATACATGACAATACTCCACTTGTAGTTGGTTATATAGTCGAACTATAGTAACCATTACATTTGGGGTGTACCCAAAATCGTTAAATGAATAGTTGGACTATTGCAATCGAGATGGCTGGAAAGATTAGCGTAAAAGACATAATCCTGGGTGAAAATGTCTTTAACGGCGTAAATTTTCCAGATTAGGAAATGAATCTTAGGATAGTCCTGAGAGTTGAAAAGTTACTCTATTGGATAGAGAAACCTCTCGGGCCTGAGCCCGGAGTTGAGCAAATAGTAGAGCATGAGCTTTAGAAGACTCATTGTGATGATAACTTTAGTGCTCAATCCGTTATGCTTGCCGCAATGACTCATTCATTTCATCATCAGAACTAAGGATTAGATCATTATACCATGACGTTGAAATTAAAAGATCTTTATAGATCTAACCTTAGATCTTAGAAGTACGAATTGCAAAAGGAAACTCTTTCGCTTGCGTATGTTAGAGGGTACATCTATCGAGCACTAGGTGTCGTAGATGATTGCTGACATCGAATAGCTAGGTTAGCTAGGCATTACCTACGAGGTCGAGACTTCCATAGATTTGATCTTATAGTCTCTGCCTGAATGCTGGGTCGGGTTCATCATGAATCAAGAGAAAACTCTTGGAGAGTTAATGGCTATGCTCAAGGAGGCAGAGCCAGAGCTTCAAAAAGGGCAAGAAGTGCAAGGCGCATCTATAGACACTGTATTTTTATATAGAGCCCGATGATGAGCCTCGCATGGAGGCACTACCTGATAAGTTGCGAAAGTCACGGAAAACGGATGTCGGAAGGGAAAATTCAGAAAATAAATACCTTGCCAAATTTAATTCCATTGTTTAGCCTCTGGTTCGCTCAATCGATCTTTGTTTTAAATTTTAGTCTCGGCCCAAAACCCCCGCAACCCACAAAAGCCCACATGCCTATATTCACCCATCCAAAACCCATGCAACCCACAAAGGGCCACACGCCCAAGCCCACACACGCCCAAGGCCCACTAAATCCAATCCAAAATATTCAAAACACATTTAACACATGCCAAAATCTAAATAAATCACCTTCCAAATTAAAGATATTCCCCCACCAAAAATACACAATTTCTTTCCTAAATAAATTATTTAAATATATCCCCTTAATTACATAATTTGTTTCCAAACAAAGAAAACCCTAACATAAAAGTATAAAAAGAAAACAAAACCTACTCCATTCACTCTCGCCACAAACCCTAAAAGCTTCCCACGTCTTAGCTCTTCTCTCTCTCACTCGGCAAACACCACAACAAACCAAAACCCTATTCTCTATTCTCCTTATCTTCTCTTACTCTTGATACTTACGACGGCAACAAACCAAAAGGCTTTTCTCCTCTCTCTCTAAAACACACCTTCACGTCTTCCTATCTCTCTCTCTGATTGTCCTATATGTTGATGATGTATTTCTTCTTAGCAATGACATTCCCATGCTACAATCGGTAAAAGCTTGGCATTCATTAAAATTCTCCATGAAATACTTGGGAGAGGCAACCTTTATTCCAGGAATAAAGATCTACTGGGATAAATCTAAAAGTTGTTGGCACTCTCCGAGAACCCGTACATTGAAAGATATATACGCGACCTGATGTCTCATATGCTTTGAACATATGGAGTCACAATCAGACCGATCCAGGTGATGGTCACTGGATTGATGTTAGGAACATCATTGAGTATCTTATACGAACTAAAGATGCAGTCTTAATCCATGGAGAAGGAGAACTTGAAGTGACTAGGTTCACCGTTACAAGTTTCTAAACCGATAAAGACGACTGTAAGTCGAATTCAGGGTACATATTTTGTTTGAACAACGGAACAGTGAGCTGGAAATCTTCCTAGAAAGATACTATTGCTGATTCAACAAAAGCGGATTATATTGCTGCGGTTGAGGTAGTAAAAGAAGCATTTTGGATCTACAAAATTCCTAATTGGATTAGGAGTAGTTCTGTTAGCAGCTGAGCTGGGCTACAACACAGACTAAGGAATTACGGTCTCATCAATGATCCAATATGTACTTCAAATGGTTTCATCTGATTCGTTAAATCATACATCGTGGCGATGTGATGATCGAATAAATCGCATCAGATAATAACCTTATAAATCCTTACGAAAGCGATATCTCAGAATAAGCATGAGCGACCCGTACATAGTTCAAGTGTTGGACACTTGAGTGATTGGCTATAGGCCAAATGGGAGATTGTTGGATAATTATGACCCATAGCATCACTATTTGTAAAAGACATGGTGTTCTTTGTACAAATTAACTATGTGACAGAGGATATTACTCTTTTATCATTTTGTAATTGGATTACTTAGATATATAAATGATAAAAGTCCATATGATCAGTTCCTGATTAATAAGATATGAGACAATATTAATCCACGAAAGATTTGATCATTAAATATCCCTAGTCATAGTATTATCGAGACTGGACATCGATAATGCGGAATAGGCTAGTATTGTACTTGTGCGCGTTATGGAAGCTTAACGACATAGTTCTCATATATTTAAGTATTGGATACTTATACAAGTGTGATAGGAGTTTCTGTTAGCCGTTGGATAGGGAACAACATTGCTCTGGATAGACCCCCCGGAATCCCGTTGGTAGTAAGATTATGTGTCTATGGGAATTCGAATCAGGGTAGGTGTATTTGGTCTTAACCTAAGACTTGCATCACTAATACTTGCGACAATCAGTACGCTTTGGTTTTGATCGTCCGGGGCTTTAACATGTTCTTGTGTACGCCTCTTCTGGGTATACTAAGAACCGTAGTGTATTGGGTGTGATGTCAAGATGGAAGTATCACTTCAGTCATATGGAGATGATGATCATGTAGGATACAAAACTGGTACTCTAAAGTGCTGCAGCCATCGGGAAAGTATGACTGGGTCATGACTTTCCGATCAAAGATATTAGTTGCTAGTGATCCGATATATGCTTCGTACGGGGCAGACACAATTCCAGCCCTAGGCCTATCATGTGACATCTGATATTGGATCGTAATACGCAATACATTGTATACTACGCCTGATAACGATTATATATTCCTCGTTGAATATTTCTGGAGAATTGGGTAGGCACGGTGCTTTGCTAGAAGCCAACCATGTCTTGTAAATTGGTAAGAACGTGGTACCGGGTACGCACGTGTTCGGATAGTCCAATAATCGCATTTACTGCCAACATATCCAGTGATCTCTTGGGTCGCTTCCCAAAGATTCACCGATTACATTTGACTCGAACAAAATTAATCTGGGATTAATTAAGAGAGAGGAAATTAATCTGGGATTAATTGAGTCATGAATTAATATGGGATTAATTCGTGAAGAAGAGAGAACGCGATTAATTTGGAATTAATCGGTAAAATAAATTTAATAGTTAAATTGGATTTTTCTATTTAATATATTTATTTGGGCTAATTTAAATATATTTGATATATTAATTGAAATTGGATTTCAATGCGGAATTAAATTGGATTTTAATTCAAGCGAACGAATTATTTTGGAATTAATTCGTAAGCGACTTCCGTAATAATTTTGATCGGCATTATTATTTAATTAGATTAGATTTAATTACGTTGCGATGAAAAATTCATTTATTCGGAATAAACGAACCCGAGCCCAAAGTGTGTTGTGTAAGCCAACTAGATTTGGAATTAAATGGGTGGGACCCATGACTTACATAAAAAGTCACTATTTGTGATGTTGGTGGTTGAAATAGTAAATGTAGCATTTACTTTTTCTTATCTACCATCACTTTGAAAGTCAACACACAATTTTTAACTTTGGAATTAGTTTGAAAATTACTATTCCTCTTCCTTTCTCATTAGGGGCGTGAGCTTCTTCTTATTCTTTAGAAATTTTGTTGTAAAATTTCAACATTGCTAGCACATAAGGAGTCATTTCAAGGTGCTAGGGAAACTCACCATTGAGTTTGGAATTCAATTTAAAAGCTTGGAGCTTCCATTACATCCATGAAAGTTTTAAACTTCTCTACCAATCATTGTGAGTATTTCCGCAACTTCTCTTGTTTATTCACACACAAATCATCTTAGTGATCTTGTGGCATGTGTAGGACACTAACAATTCCAATCCTGGAAGGAAATCTCTAAGGTGAGATCGGGAGCTATTGAATATAAGGCTGAAACCTAAAATCTCTTTTCAAAATTCATCAATCTTATTGGTGATCAGGCAACGAGAAGCATTAAGGTTAAGATTTAATAAACAAGCTAAAACATCACACATATATAAAGAAAATCAATTATTAAACTTGTGATTATTGTGCTTCATCACTTCCCTAGATTAAAAATAAAATGCTGGGGTTAAAGGATCCATCTTAAATATTTCAAATGTAGAAATCTCACTTTATTATAATCTAGAAATTATCAGTGTTACCCAATTAAGTCAAACCGGCCATAAAGGGAGTGTTATTATTTGTCCATAAACCAACCATGTAGGCGGTAATCATCTGTCACCTAAAGGCCGACCATATAGACGGTGTCACATTATGTCAAATAAATAAAACCAGCCATTAAGGCGGTATCAACTTTAATCCATATTATTAAATTACAATTTCCATATTATAAATTAAGTAAGATTAATCTACCTGATCATATTAAAGGTTTCACCCTTCCCCCAGCGGAAATTAATTACTAAACATAAAAGAAAATAAAAACACTCAAACTATTATTACTACTAAAAATAAAAATACATTACAAAACTAATAAATAAAACACACAAGATACAATCCTTAATTCTTATTCAAGAAACCAAGGAAAGTAGGAAATTTACAAATGAAATGGCTTGGTATTTATAGGCAAAATTTTACCTCCACCAATTTCTCCACAAATTTTGGCCACCAATTTCTCCACCAAACATGACACCTAACATGGCACAAAATATTGTACCAAATCCTCCACCAAACATGCAAGCATGTTTGGTGGATGTTTGATAATTGTAAATTGTCATTTTCCAATTTTTTTTTTATTTTTGATAATGACTTTAGTAATTATTCATAACATAATTTCGTATTTTTCATCAATTTTGGTCATGAAAAATTCAGAATTTGAACATTTTATGAACTTCAAAGTTGTCGATCTTTGAGTCTTATTTAATCTGGAACTTGAATCACCTCAATCCGATTTAGAAGTAAAAGGTTATGGCCAAAATACAAAAAGTAAGCAAAGTTGAAATTTCCAAAATTGTACTTCGTTAGAACGCCATTTCAAGTTTCCAACCTTCAAAATCCAAATGTCAATTCCTTTTTTGCCCTTATTTGTTCCATATTTTGTCCTGAATGATTCCATTGAGTCCCAATTTTATTTTATCTGTAAAATAAACTAAAATACATCAAAACGGTCATAAGACTCGGGAAACTATACAAAATATTAGGTCAAAGGGGCGGTAAATAGTGATATATTTTCCGCTCATCACACCCCCAAACCTAACATTTCTCTAGTCCTCGAGCAAAACAAACAAAATAAAATACCATAAATACTTAAATTAATCTAAGCCGCTTTCGTAGGGATCACAGTTGTATTTAGCATATGCAACAAGCATTTAAACCCTTATGTGTCCATAGTGGATGAGTTGTAGTCTCGTGAGGGCTTACAGCGATGATACCCACAAACGTCAATTGAATGTATAATCAAACACACAAAACAAGTTAGTGACTAAACAAGTGAAATTCTTATCCAAGTTAATAGTTTTTTAAACAAGTGAAATTCTTATCCAAGTTAATAGTTTTTTTCATTCTTTCTAAATTACCAAATAGATAAATTTTTCAATTATTTTTACCATTCTCCATATACACAACCCAACAAGGTATTAATCAAATCATTGTGCCCACAATATTCATAAGTGTAGTTGAAAAGAGAGTAATATTTTTATCCTAAAGTTATATCAGAATTCAAACCTTTTTGGCAATGTTTTTTTTTAACATCTTTAATCTATGTAGCGAGCTTTGGGCCAGTGACTCCCAGACCATTTGGCTTTAGGGCACTAGGTGTTAAGACACCCCTACAGACTTAATTACTCGGATCTCAGATGTTTAAAGGTTCTACCGTTTGATGCGAACAATCACTACTTACTGAGGCAAAACGTCTGGTTACTACGTAGAAACTATATTATTATTAACTCAGGTTTTTCCGTTTCACACGAACAATCACTGCTTACTGAGGCAAGATGTCCGGTTACTAAGTAAAAGTATGGTTAATTATTTATATACACATTTTTCTTTTTTTCTTTTTTCCTTTTTTATTCCATTACTTTCAGATGCTTCCTCCAATAAACTAGAGCACTGAATATTACAAACTTTTCACTTACAACCCATGTCCGTATGTTACCATGCATGTTGATAATACCAGTCAACTGAGCATATGAAGATCCATTTAATCAGTATTATGGAGAATTCACAAATTTAAATAATTCAAAAGGAAATAAACAAAAATTAACTTGTTACGAAATAGGTTGAGATACGTCTCAGGAGTGGAAATTCCTTAAACAGCTATCTCAAAACCCAATTCCATCTGGTTAGTCAAAATAAAAACATAAAAATCAATCAATATTTTTTTTATTTTGTTTAAAATTCTTGACTAAAAACCAAGCAAAATAACACAACAGAAAATAAAAACAAGATACCAGTCAACTATTCCCCACCTCCAAACCTAATTGAGACATTGTCCCCAATGTCTAAAAAGAAGAAGGAAAGTTTAAAAGACAGTACCAGGTTAGCGTAGAGTTCTATGTCTAAAAAGAAAATTAAATGTTAAGATCCAGATTTATCCGTCGTTTCTTACCACGATCATTATCAAACCAGTTTATCTTGGAAATGATAGGGTCAATTTGTGGTTCAAAGGTTAAGATTTGGTCAATTAAATCATTGGTTGTTCTAGCAGTGAAAATGGTATCTTTTACAGGTTTTGACAGGAACCCATTTCTCTGGGCATCTTCAAGAAACACAGAAATAAAGGCAAAAAATCCATCAACGTTAAACAATCCAATTGGTTTCTGGTGTATGTTCAAGTTTGCCCAAGATAGCACTGTAAAAATTTCCTCCATTGTGCCCAAGCCACCTGGCAAAGCAATAAATGCATCAGCACAATTAATCATTTCAACAAGTCATTCGGACATACCTGGCAAGATGTATTCCTCCTCGTTTGATGGTCCTATAAGATTCGCCTCTGCCAAAGGTTTTGGGATGGTTCCCAAAACTTGACTAACTCCTTCTTGTACAGCCCTTGAAACGTATCCTATTAGTCAAAGATTGCCACCGCCATATACTAAGTGCATATTCCTCTCAACTATGACTCTACCCAATTCTTGTGCTGCCTCAGTGAATTATGGTTTAGAACCAGCACTAGTATCGCAAAACACACAGATGTTTTCAACTCCTCTTCTTGAAGTTGCTTCCATTTTTTTATGTATTTCTCTCTCAAATCCGGATGTCTTCAAGAGTGCAATAACGAGCTGAATTTATAGATCCTGAAAAATGGGTGAGTAATAATAGCACTAGTACCTGCCAAATGACAATTATAGTTAAACAATAAATAAATCGTGAAAGTCAAAAATATGGATCCTGTCGGTGAAAATTAAAGGAAATCAAAACAGAAAAGCAAATCAAAGTAATTATTTAAGGCAACGGAATTGTGTACGCAATACCAACTCGCTTGGTATATAAATCCATTAGGATGCGTCTCAAGAATCCATTCCTTACTCAGCCATCACTAATGAATTAAATCTCATATTTGTGATTGTCAAACACATTCCTACTGTCTTTCTCTGCCTTAAATGCTTCGTTTATGATTTTCCCTACAGAAATATCACACAAAATTAAAAAATCTACAACATGTATACATAAAATATGAAAACAGAAATTACAACAATAATAAAAAATTGCATGGGTTGCCTCCCTGCTAGCGCTAAATTTTTCATCTTCTGCTAAACGTGTATGAAATCCATCTGTCAATGAGGCTTCAATGTGGTTTTGGACATTCGATTAAAGACAGTCCCATATGCATTGCATTTGAAGGGTCTCTTCCAATGATAAAGTAGCAAAAATAATTTTATCTCATTTAGTACTTGTGCCACCTTCTTAAACTTTGTCACTCCAGTGGTTCCTAAAAGGAAAGAAAGAAAATCAGGAGGTCTAGTATGGTGTTTGACTTTGAATGGTTGTGCAATTTTTTCAAGCTTTTGGGCGGTGTCTTTGATTTCTACTGCCCAAAATAATGATGTTTCTCCTAAATTAATGAGATCTTTAATATGGTCAGACACTTACTCTTCCATTTATTCTGCTTCTTTCTCCACCTTTTCTTCATAGATGTACTTCATAATTTCATTGTTCAGCTCTTCATCTGTCATCTGTGAAATGCATGCTCTATATGTGTTAACCTGGGGATGTAAAGATATGTCTGATTGTAGGTCTTTATCCTCTATGGTTAGTATGAACGGCTTGGGTAGCTCTTTTTCAAACATCTGTGCAATGCATACTCCAAGATCTTCATTTCAATGATGCATAGTTTCATCGTCACTTTTTGGTGTAGTTGGTACAAACAGCTCTGCTACTTGTTCCTTCTTAGAGATGTAATCAGCGACCAAAGAATTATCCAGATCAAATTGAAACTCTGCTGGTTCGGGCTCCAGAACTGATACCTTAGATTCTTGATACTGCTCAGCCTCTTCCTCTGTTAAGGTGTCATCGTGAAATCTTTGGTACTCGAAGACTTCACCAGTCTCATCTAAAATTGCCCCTTGAGATATGTAATTCAGGTTGTCAGTTAATTATTTTATTTGATCTGTCATCCTCTGTATTGATTCCGCTTGATTCTGAAAATATGCATTGAATTTAGCTTATCATTTCTTGAGAAAATCTTTGAGCATGTTAATCACCCGATCTTCCTTTGATGGTTTCAGTTCTTGATGAAGATCATAGGTTGATGGTGGATAAGAAAGAAAATAAGGTTTAGTGAAATATGTTGGTTCATCATACCATGAAGGATTCTGATAGTTCTGCCACCCTGAATTGTAGTTATACTCGCAATGATCGCTAGGGTGGTTACCATTACATTATTTAGCTTCTGATCGATGATAAACACACATGTAACGCAAGCGCACGTATTGCTCAAGTAGTATAAAAATATCGATCCCACGAGGAATTAATTTCTACTGTTGTTATTAATTATTGATGCTAAATATTTACAGGTATCTAATTGAAGTAAAAAGAGATTGTTCGTTGGTTGAATGTGGATTAACTAAATAAATAAAAATACAAAATAAAACAAAGGAAATTAATAATAAAGAAGACATTTAGGGTTGTGAATCCGCCCAAGATTACTCTAATGATGAATTGATTCTCCTATATATGTGTAATAAATCAGTTGTTAACCTGGAACACGAAGATATGCAAAAGCCTCTTCCGATGGACAGATGCAAACACCCAAAATAACCCAATTAATTATATTCCTATGTAATTAAGAAACTCTGAATCCATCAAGTTCAAGTTCTAATTATGGCTACCCACACCCGACAGGTATATTCCTATCCTGGAAGAAAATCTCTAAGGTGAGATCGTGAGCTATTGAATCTAAGGCTGAAACCTAAAATCTCTTTTCTAAGTTCTTTTTAAATTTACCACATCAATCTTATTGGTGATCAGGCAACAAGAAGCATTAAGGTTAAAATTCAATAAACAAGCTAAAGCATCACACATATATAAAGAAAATCAATTATTAAACTCGTGAATATTGTGCTTCATCACTTCCCTAGATTAAAAATAAAATGTTGTGGTTAGAGGATCCACCTTAAATATTTCAAATGTAGAAATCTCACTTTATTATAATATAAAAATTATCAGTGTTACCTAATTAAGTCAAACCAGCCATAAATGGGGTGTTATTATTTGTCCATAAATCAGCCATGTAGGCAGTAATCATCTGTCACCTAAAGACCGACCAGATAGGCGGTGTCACATTATGTCAAATAAATAAAACCAGCCATTAAGGCGGTATCAACTTTAATGATAAATTAAAATATCAAACACATAGCTATCAAAGTTTAAGACAGTGATTGATATCATTTTCTATAATAAAGTGCAAAAATCGGAAATTTTCAGCCTGGTTCGATTTCTATGTTGTAATAATAGCACATATTACATATATCCTCAGTACCAAGTTCAACATACTCCCAAGCCAATTTACAATTCCCTCTCTTCACCATAAACTTTTAAATATACAATAGTCCAAAATATCAAACAATAACTATCAATACAAAGTAAAAAGTTTGTACAAGTTGCCAACGCAGCTCTTAAACCATTTAACAAATCTCAGATACATGCGATCTACCAAATAAAATTCAGAGGAACAACAAGACATACAGACAAACATACTATTTTATCATAGCCCTCAATTAGCCACGAATAATGAACTTTACTGAAGAACACTTATCATATAACAAATCTCCAATACATGCGATCTAACAAATTACCTTTGTATTTGAAGTTATAATAAAACTTCTGGATACACAATATTGGTCGTAGAGTTGGATCCATCTGGCAGTAGAACACTTATTCAATTCCAAACAAAATTCCACAAAAAAATTCATGGCAAGTCAACCAACCAAAATCTGCAAAAATCAAACCCATAAATAAATCCAACATAACAGAACCAGGTAAATTAGAACAAAAAAAAAAATAATTTTAATCATTGATAACAAAAAAAAATAATACTTATCACATAACATTTTTTTAAAAAAAAAATGGGTTCAACTTGAATCATTAGCTTCAAATTACAAACATTTTGTAAATGAATAAAGAAACTAATTACCGAAAGAAGATGCAATCTTTTCAGTTGAAGCTTCTTGATGTTGGAAATGGTGATCGAGCACAATTCACTTTTTGTATGAATATTTGATATTTATGTAATATAATATTTATAGATTACTCTAAGAGTTAGAGATTTCGAGTTACACTCGGAACCTTATATGACATTGTTAAAGACCCGAGAGTTACAACATATGGTCATATAGTTGCAAGAGTTGCAAATGGTGTTTAGAAATATCACGCATTCTCTCGAATATAAATTGTTCATGGTCTAGATATATTGACATGGGTCGGTCATTATATTGGTAAGACTAGTGCATTGTCTATATATGTAATGGACATATGGTTTGTCTCAACAGACTGTGAGCTTATCAGAAGTTCATATAGAAATGCGGATATTCATTAGTGGAATGAATATTGAATAAACTCATAAAAGATGACTAATAGATATTCCATAAAACTGTCGATAGTTATCTTTTCGAGTTGAGTAGTTATTGTGGTCCTTTGACTAGAGACACCATGGTGGTCTTGTGAGTGATCCTCTGTGCCTGATACCATGCATGTCAGAGACCTTTCATAGTCTGGCCTCTGGATGACTGTTAGGTATAGACCGATGCTCATGAAGATCGGTGTGTGTTAATATGATGATTCGTCAGTCAATATGGTTGGATTATGTTTCCAGATATTTTTCAAAGTATATTCCGGAAATCTTTCAGCCGAAAGTTCGTCGAAGAAATTGTTTCTTTGACATTATAAATAATATTGAAAAGAGTTTCACATATATTATGCATTAATGGAATATATTTTTTTGAAAAGTTAGTTTATATTGAGTAGATAAGGTTTTGACAATATAACTATAACCTTACTCAATTGGAAACAGTAATGACGAAGGGATTATACATTAGCGTTTTAACCTCGACTTGTATGGTTCGACTTGTCGTGTTGTTTAGTCATGATTTGTAGGTGGACAGCCTTCATGAAATATATATACAAGTATATGAGATATATAAGTATATATATATAAGTAACAACCGAACGTGAGCCTATAGAGTTCCAATATATTAAGTTTACTCGTTGAGCATTATGGCGACCTCTCGTCAAATGTTGACAAAATATTTTTTGGGTTTTAGGATTAAATTGTTTAATTCGATAAATCATGAGATGAATTGAATTAATTAATTTTATATCATTAGTTGATATAAGTTTATTGTATAATAAATGTAAATTTGATTTACATTAAATTAGTAATTAATTTGTGAATTAATTTAATTGTTAAATTAATTACTTAGTTTATACAAATAAAGATATTAATTAATTAAAAGTAACTAAGTTAATGCAATTGAATATTTTTTAGTTAAAATAACTAAAATCATTTGAAGGTAACTAAGTTACTAAAGTTGGTGAGATTATTTTTAACTATGGTTAAGTTACTTTTTGAAACTTGTGGTGTAGGGAAAAGATTCCCTTAAACCATGGTTTGTTAATTGGTTTAAATTAATGGATATGGTTTGTTTTTGTTTTCTTTAATTTAATTATTAATAAAATCAAAAACAAATATATGCTTTCACTTTTGGTTTACTTCACTGCTGCCGAAAAAGCATTTAAAGAAAAAAAAAAAAAAGAAAAGCAAAAAGTTTTGTTTTCACCTTTTTTGTTGCCTTTGCCGAGAGAAAAAATAAACAAAAAGAAAAGCAATTTTTTTTTAAGAAACACATGCTCACTGCCGAGAGTTTGAAAGAAAAAGAGGACTGTTTTTCTTTCATTTTGTTCATTAAATTCAAGCCAAAATCTCACCCAAAAATTACTCAAACATATAATCAAGTCCATGGAATTAATCCTTAAGAGTTGAGGGTTAATTTGTGTGCTTGATGTTTTGATTTTTCCTAGGGTTCAAGAGTTAAAATCTTGGTTGCCATTCTTGAGTGATCAAACCACCTTTTGATCACCAAGACTTGTTCCTGAGGAGCTCAATTTGGTGGAGTTTGAAGGAATTCAAAGCTTGGAGGATTTGGAAAAGCTTGGAGGAAAAGATTCAACAAATTGGCAAGGGTTGAAAGCTTGTTGGTAAAATTTAAATTTGTAAATTTTATTGTTCAATTTATTGTTGATTTGTTAATGATTATTGTTGAGAAACATTGTTGTGGAAGTTTTGGATAAATTGGAAGCATGTATGTGAGGATTTGAAGCATTCAAGTATTGGAAGAATTAATATATAGTTGATGTATTAATTTTTGTATGCTTGGATTATTTTCAAGTGTTGGAGATAATTTTTAGATGCTTAGTTTTATTTATCAAGAGTTGATAAATTAGTTAAAGTGTGTTGAAATTTTTTTAATTGGCTTATGGTAATTTTAAATGCATGGAAAATATTTTTAGTGCATTAGGAAAATTTTAAGTTGATAAAATTTTTAAACCCACTGTTAAAGGCTTTCTGCCAGAAAAAAAAAAAAAATTTTATTCGCTCGGGATTTGATCTCGGGTGGGTTCCGCTGCGTGCAGCATTGCCGTTCCTCACACAACAAGTTGGTATCAGAGCGATACTTGCTTCTAATTGTTCATGTTCCTTTACAATTTTTCTTAATGTAATAAAATGCCCTTGCATACATTTAAGTGTTAATTACATGCTTTAGGCATTTTTGGACATGCATACTTTTTACATATTTGTGTGCATTTGACTTTGGAAAAATCTCTACGCTAGATCATTAAGTGTCATTATTTTAGTTGAAAATATGACATGGTCCGGCTTGTCTATACGGTGTTAGTGAAAATATTGTGATTATTCCCAATATTGCCAAAGCGTGAGGGATTGGTTATAATGTTTTGTACTATTCCGGTTAAGTATAAGATGAGTCGAATTTAAGAGAAAGTATTATCCAATATTGCTAAAGCGTGAGGTTAATATTAGTATCTTACTTTCGGCAATAGACAAGTTGATCTAAAAATTGAACTATCCAATATTGCTAAAGCGTGAGGATGAGATTCGATTTAGGACCGAATGTAAGAGTTGCATGAGATGCAATTGACAATAATTGTCTACCTCTTGAATTTACAATGGTCAATATTGCTAAAGCGTGAGACTTGAGTAAATGTCAATGAGGATCTACTTCTCATTGTGAGATTTAAGAGTTAAATTTATGTATTCTTGTTTGTAGAGATTATCAAGAATAAGTAAAACAATGTGAGGGCACTTTATAGAAAAAGTAAATCCATATTCTATTTAGTGTTTTATCATGATATTTAAATATTATATTTCCACTTTTTTTTTTTGTTTATCATTGTGTAGGTAGAATGTCTGTTTCGAACCCGCTTTCGCGTATAGTTGATATGCATAAGCTCCAGGGTGCTGTTAATTATATTGTTTGGCTCATGAATCTTTGGATTCTCTACCAAGCGGAGCAACTTGAATACGTTCTAGATAATCCAATGCCCGCAAGGTTTTCGGATGATGCTTTAGATGAAGAACGTGAGACGTTCGAGAGATGGAAGAATGATGATCGGAAATTCCGGTCATACATCTTGGGATCAATGGTACAAGAACTACAGAGGAAGTACATGCCGATGCTTGATTCCGGATCCATCTTGTTGCATTTGAAGCAGTAGGACTTTATCGTTAACTTTAACATGCATAAGATGCTTCCCACCTATTCTGAGTTGCACAATATGTGTTGGATAATTATGACCCATAGCTTCACTATTTGTAAAGATCATGATGTTGTTGTACAAATTAACTATGTGACAAAGGAGATTGCACTCTTATCATTTGTGATTAGATCACCTAGATGTATAAATGATAGGAGGTCCTTATGATTTGTTCCTGGATTGAGAATGATATGAGACAATATCAGTCCACGAAGGATAAATAATTAAATATCGCTAGTCAGAGTATTATCGAGATTGGACATCGATAAATACGTAAAAGACTAGTATTACACTTGTGCGCGTTGTGAGGGCACAACGGCATAGTTCTCATATATTTGGGTATAGGATACTCATGCAAGTGTAATAGGAGGTTGTGTTTTACCGATGGTACGGGAAACAGCTTCGCTCTGGATAGACCTCCTCGGAATTCCATTGGTAGTATGACTATGTGTCTATGGAAGTCCAAAATCAGGGTAGGTGTATTTGGTCTTAACCTGAGACTTGCACCGCTAATACTTGCGACAATCAATATACTTTGGTTGCGGTCATCCAGGGCTTTAACAGGTTCTGTGTACGCCTATGCTGGGTATATTGAGAATCGTAGAATTTTGGGTGTGATGTCAGGACGGAAGTGTCACTCCAGTCATATGGAGATGATGGTCACGTAGGATACGGTACTAGTACTCTTAAGTACTGCAGTCATCGAGATAAAATGACAAGGTCATGTTTATCCGATTATAGAGACTAGTTACCAGATATCCGATATGTGTTTCGTACGGGGCAGACACAATTCCAGCCCCAGGCCTAGCACGTGATCATCCGATACTGGATCGGGATACGCAATACTACGTATACTACGCCTGATATAGATCCTTTATTCATGTAAGGATATTTCTGGAGAATTGGGTAGGCATGGCGCATTGCTAGAAGCCAACCTTGTCTTGTAAATCGGTAAAACGTAGTACTTGGTACTTACGTGTTCGGATAGTCCGACGACCGAATTTACTGCCAACATATTCGGAGATCTCATGAGTCGCTTCCCGAAGATTCACTGATGACGTATGACTCGCACTTTTATTTAATCTGGGATTAATAATATGAGAGATAATTAATCTGGGATTAATTGCGAAGATATTTTATCTGGGATAAAATATCAATAAAAGAGAGAGAACGATTAATTTGGAATTAATCGATAAATTAATATATTCGATATATTAAACGAAATTGGATTTCGACGCGGAATTGAAATTAGATTTTAATTCGGGTGAACGAATTAATTTAGAATTAATTTGTTAGTGACATGAATAGTGATTTCGCCAGGCATAATCATTTAATTACGACGTAACGGAAAATTTGATAATTTGGAATTAGCGAACCCGAGCCCGGGATTGTTTGCGAGCGCATTCACATTTCGAATTCAAGTGCGGCACGCAAGTCAAATCAAGCGTCAAATCGCTAGTCAAATCATGTCACTTTGAGTGATGTAACCATTGATTGATTGATTGATGTGACTTAATGTGAGTTGATGTTTGAGTGTTTGACACTCAAGTGTGATGGTTGATGTGAGTTGTTGGATTAATTAAAAGCTATTTACCTTTATTTGATTTAGGTATTTGACTTTTAATAATTTTGGTATTAGATACACAATTGAATTAACAACATACACAACTTTCTCTCCTCCTCTCTCCTCTCATTTTCACGCCCAAGGCGCTGAAAATTCTTCTAGTTTCTGCACAAAGCCGAGACAGTGAGGGGGAGCAAGTGTGATGATTTTGTGGCAAGATCATCGAGAGCTAGCACTCCGAGAGACATGCGAAGGTGATAGGGAAGTCCACCCATGAGTCGGGAATCGTTTGACGAAGCTTGGAGCTCAAAATTTGGAGACACATGGCCTAAAACAGTGACCAACTCACTACCACTGCCGAGCAGTCCATGGAGGCAGAATTTCAGTTTTGTTCGTCTCCGCGTCGCTCAACCGATCGATGTAAGTATTCCGCAACTTCGTTGATTTGTATTCACACATGTTTCATGCTTGTTTAATGATCTTGGGACCTTAGCAAAACACCAACAATGGTATCAGAGCAAGGTTAAAGCATGAAAAATTTAGGGCTTAAAATTTGGGTAAAAATGTGTTTGAGCATGATTTATGAAATTGGATGTTTAAGTATGCATAATACATGTTTAATTAAAGATTGATTGGATCAATTTGATTAAAAATTGTTTGGAACAAATTTGCCAAAATATAAGGCTTGGCCGAATGTAATGCCCTAATATTTCTTGGTAATTTTTGATTTTTTGATCATTGGATGTGTTGGAAATCATTCGGGAATGTTGATTTATGTCGATTGTGGATTTAATTGGATTGAAACCAAATCGGATATAAATATCCCCAAATTGCTGAGAACAATATAAGCATGAATGGGTTTGATTTTTGATCAAAATGTGTTGGACACTAATTGATGTAAAAGAGCATGATTAATTAGGCTAATTGATGTTTTAGAAATGTTAATTGGGTAATTAATTGTGTAATGCACTTTGTGTAATTAAATTGGAAATTAGATTTTTGGAATTTAATTATTTGGGCCTTAAATTGGATTTGGGCTTGTTATGTTGTTATTGGGCTAATTGGGCTTGGTTGTACCAAGTTAGGTTTAGGCCAAATGGATTGGATCCAATTGGGCCCAAAACCGCTTCCATAAATCCCAAATGCGACTAATGGACCTTTAAAGTTTAATTGGGCCTAATGGGCCAAAATTGATTTCTGGGCTTATGGGGTAAATCCTGGATTGGATTTTGGTTATTCGGTTTGACCCGAGTTGACCAAAAGTCCACGCCTCAAGAAATTAATTAAAAGCTCATTGGACTTTAATTAAATTAACGTTGGACGTTAATCGGGCTTTGAGACCCGTAACGATTAAATTTGGAATTTAAGTCGTAAAAGGTTTATTAATAAAGTGTAATATTTAATTTGGAATTAAATAGCGAGTTAGTATTAAATACATATTAAATTGGATTTAATTTTGTAGTTTAATTTAATTCGAGAATTCGTACTTTGAGTACTTATTCGCAAAACGAGTTTGACTCGCACAAAATCAAATCGTTGTTTGAACATTGGATGGTTACTAATTATCAGATTAATTAATTTGATTAGATTGATTGATAACATGATTGTGTGAATACATGGTTGCGATGCATGAATAATGTATATCGAATGGATATTAAATGGGTGGGGCAATTTTAGAAATTGTTGTAATAAATTTGATTTATTAATTGGACATGCGTGTCCAGCCTTATCACCTCCTTATTCTTTGTATTCTCTTCTTACCTATTCCCTTCAATGTAAATGAGGTTTCTTTAGAAGTGTAGTGTAACGGGTAGAAGTAAATACTTGTGCTAGCGGGAGAGAGAAAGGGAGAGATTTGATCTAGGATCAATGTGTAAAGTATCCATCCGCATATCATTATTATTTATTTATACGCACTTTATTATGTATTTAGAATGCATGTTTAAGGGTGTATGATGATGAGACCTTAACAAAGATAATAAATTGGTTGCCAATTTGCACTCGAAAAACCCTCGCAAAATATTAAGCGTTTTTCCTTCCATTGAGTGATTCTCACTCAAGATCCGAGACTGGAATTGGTTTGTTGGCCAAAGTCAAGACCTTTGTCCGTCGAGGATGTGTTTGAATCACAAAGACTTTGTTCCATATTGGTGTCTTGTCCAAGTTGTGGTTTGTTGGCGAAAGTCAAGACCACTTCTTGTCCATCGACATTGATTACGAAGCTTTCCATGGTCAATGGGTCGCGCTTAACTGGGATCACTAAGTTTGTTGTGCCAAAGCCAAGGCTTAGTTGATTCAGAGGAAAAAGATTAGGTAATACATTGGATGTATTGGCATATATAAGATATATGTTTCGGACTTGGATGTCCCCCTACTGGATCTAGGAATTGGATTGGATCCAATTGATCTTAGAGATCTACCTAGTTAATTATCATACAATTTGTTGGCCAAAGTCAAGATTGTGTGATATTTAACGGGATCCTAGCCCGCTAGGAAACACGGTTTCCCGAGTACTCGACAGAGGGTTAGAGGCTCGCCGAAAAATAGTAGGAGGCAAGAATTGAATTTGCAATATTCGTTTAATTACTTGCCATACACGCTCATTCAAATATCATTCGTCAAATGTATTAAATGTTAGTTGGACTAATATTTAAACGTTGTTTTAATTAATAGTTGGACTATATTCAAATAATTCATTTATAGTTGGTTATATAATTGGATTATAGTAATCAATATATTTGATTTAATTAATTATAATTGATTAAATAGTTGGACTATTGTAATCATTATATTAAATAGTACCTAAATCGTTGATTAAATAGTTGGACTATTAGAATCAAGATAAAATTGAAAGATTAGCATTTAAAACATAATCCTAGGGAAAATGAATTTAAATGGTTTAATTTTTTAATTTGGGAATAAAATTTCAGGATGGTCCTGGAAAAATAATAAGTTACTTTATTTGATAAAATAACATATTAAGTCTAAAGCCTGGAGTTAAGCAAATAGTAGAGCATAATCTTTGGAAGATTTATGTGATGATAACTTAAGTGCTTAATCCATTAAGCTTGTCGCAGTAGACTCCTTAATTTCTGAATCAGAACTAAGGATTAGATCCTTAAAGTATGATAATGAAATTGAAGGATCTTCATAAATCTATCTTTAGATTTTAGAAGTACTAAATTGCAATGAATAACTCTTGGAGAGTTAATGACTATTCTCAAGGAGATAAAGTCAAACTTTGCAATTGGCAAGTAGCGCAAGGCGCACTTTACCTTGATATTCTAGAAACCCAAGGCTTGGCCAAATGCTACTGGAATGTGAAAAAGGGCAAAGGCAAAATCATTATAATCTTCTAGGAAGATAAATGACATATCCCAAAATGTCTGCTAAATGTGGCAAACGGGATCGTGGAAGCGTGACTGCCATTTGGACAAAGCAGACATGAGGGAATTGAAGAGGAGCAATGCTCTGACTTCAAATATGTTTGTCAACATTATGTTCACTACTAGTATTAAAATTAGATTTTAAATACTTAGTGTGGTACATAAATATATGTATTGATGTTCAGAATCTGCTATGAGCAAGATACTGACCTCAATTGAGATTTAATCTGCGGATTGGAAATGGGATAAAAATCGCTGTTTCAACCGTAGATACCTAAGTTTAGGACTTATCTTCGGGTTTGTACTTAAATTAGGAAACTGTTATAATGTAACTAGTTTGACTATGAACATTATCTTTATATCAGTGTTTGACCCACTGCGGGTGAACCTTTATATTCTAGAACATTAAAGTGTTTTATTATATAAAGATGATATTGAGATAAACACATTAGATGTGAATAACAGCATTTATATTTTGAATATAAATAAATCTCAAATATATAACATGACAAACAAATGGATTAAACTGATTTGATCAGATGAAACTTAATTGTGGCATTGTTGTCTGGGACACAATTAAACAAGACTCGTATATCCACACTTTTGAAAAGTGGATACTAGGATAAATTTGATTACATTCAAATAAAGTCTACGAATTTAGTTTATTGGGCAATGTGCCTAAAACACTATTTACTTGGTAAAAGTATAAGTGCCACCGATCTGTTATCCCTAGTTTATAGTGAAGCAAATGGGCCCATGTCTAGCTAGGCTAGAGGTGTATATGAATATTTCGTGACCTTTACGGATGTGGCATCGCGTTATGGTTATGTGTTTCTTTTAGAACACAAATCAGAAACTTTTAAAGTTTTCGACACGAAATAGACAAACAGATCGGCTATAGTATTATACCGTCACGGTAAGACCGTAATGGAAAATACTTAAGCAATAAGTTTCTAATATACTTGAAAGAGTATAGTATTCTTTCAAAGAGGACTCCTCCCGGAACACGTCATTTTGACGGTGTGTCCGAACGGAGTAACCGAATTTTGTAAGACATTATAAGGTTAATCATGAGTCGCTCTGAGCTACCATTTCCTTCAACGGATAAGCATAAACAGTGCAAGAACTTATTTTGAATAAGGTTCCATAAAAATCTGTTTGACATATATCATATTAGATATGAACAGGAAAGAAACCAGGTTTCTCATTCTTGAATATTTGGGTATGCTTGGCATATGTTTGGATGATACCAAACTAAAACCAAAATTGGATAAGTGCCAATTGTAGGTTATCATAGGGATACCATAAGTATAGTACTTATACAACTCACAAGAGAACAATTAGATTGTTGCTCACCATGCGGTTTTCCTAAGAGGAATACCGATATGCAGTGGTAAGTGGGAGGATAGTAAAACTCGATGAAAATCAGAGTGATACTATTCAAGGAACCCATTCCTTAATGGAACACAAATAGTTCATCAAGGATGAAACTATTACCAATAATCTTCGAATACACAAGAACCGCGTATGTCGGAGAGAGTCAGAAAACAACCTGGGGTATGGGTTTCTGATCTCACCTCATAAAAGATGTCAATCTTTTGAGGTATACCAACTGACTACGTATGAGGTAGTGATACAAGGTATCGACTCCCTATTATGGCAAAGTGCCATTAACATCCGAAATGGATCTATGTAAACCAACTATGTTTGGACACTAGTTGATGTACCGCAAGGCATTGTGCCTACTGGTACTATATCAGTATTCAAGGAAGACATACATGGAAGGCAACATACCAACGTACTAAGCTAGACTTGTAGCGGAAAGGTACCGTTATCAACATTGTGTTGATTGCGATTCAACCTTTTACATGTTGCCACAGTCAATCCATTTGGATAATGCTTGCTAATGCTGCATGTTTCATTAGTGAAATATATCAGCTGAATGGCAAAATCGCTTTCCTAAAAAGGAAACCTTTTAGAGGATGTTTACAACATCCTGTCGGTTTTGTCATACCAAAACTAGCAAACAAGGTTTGCGGGTTATTCGATCCATGTTTGGATTGAAGCAAGCATTAGGTTCTTGGAATTGTCGTTTTGATGTGATCATAATGGTTTATGATTTAATTCAAAACGAAATGATTCTTGTGTATATAAGAGGGTTAGTGGGAGCGCACTGACAGTGGATGTCCTATAAATAATGATAATATGTCATTTCTTGGAAATGATATTCCCATAATAATAATCGGTGAAAGCTTGGCTTTCGATAAAACTCTCCGAGAAATCGTACATTGAAAAGTGTACGCGACCTGGTGTCTCATACGCTTTGAGCATATGGATTCACAAACAGGCCAATCTAAGTGATAGTCAGTGGATTGATGTTAAGAACATCCGTTAGTATCTTAGAGAACTAAGGATGTTGTCTTAATATATGGAAAATGAGAACTGGAAGTGACTGGGATCACTACTACAAGTTTCCTAAATCGATAAAACGACTACAAGTCACAAATGGTATTACAAAGTTTGAATAATGGAACAGTGAGCTGGAAATCTTCCAAGCAAGATATTGTTACCGAATAAACAACAAATGCGGGTTATTGCTGCAGCTGAGGCAACAATAGAAGCTATCTGGGTCAATAACAAATCTAATTAGATTAGATATAGTTCTGTTAACAGCTGAGCTAGGCGTCAGCACAGGCTAAAGAATTAAAGGTCTCATCAACGATCCAGATAAATACTTTGACTATTCATCTGATTCGTTCAGATCATACATCGTGGCGATGTGATGATCAAATAAATCGCATCAGATGATAATCATACAAATTTGCTGACGAAAGCATTTCTCAGCAGTTTGAGCCAACCGTACATAGTTCGGGTGTCAGACACTCGAGTGACTGGCTATACGCCAAGTGGGAGATTGTTGGACAATTATGACCCATATCGTCACTATTTGTATAGATCATGGTGTTGTTGTACAAATTAACTATGTGACAAAAGAGATTGCATTCTTATCATTTGTGATTAGATCACCTAGATGTATAAATGATAGGAGGTCCTTATGATTTGTTCTTGGATTTAGAATGATATGAGACAGTATCAGTCCACGAAGGATAAATCATTAAATATCCCTAATCAGAGTATTATCAAGATTGGACATCGATAAATACGTAAAAGACTAGTATTACACTTGTGCGTGTTGTGAGGGCACAACAATATAGTTCTCATATATTTGGGTATAGGATACTCATGCAAGTGTAATAGGAGGTTGTGTTTTACCGATGGTATGGGAAACAGCTTCGCTCTGGATAGACCCCATCGGAATTCCATTGGTAGTATGACTATGTGTCTATGGAAGTCCGAAATCAGGGTAGGTGTATTTGGTCTTAACCTGAGACTTGCACCGCTAATACTTGCGACAATCAATATACTTTGGTTGCGGTCATCCAGGGCTTTAACAGGTTCTGTGTACGCCTATGCTGGGTATATTGATAATCGTAGTGTTTTGGGTGTGATGTCAAGACGGAAGTGTCACTCCAGTCATATGGAGATGATGGTCACGTAGGATACGGTACTAGTACTCTTAAGTACTGCAGTCATCGAGATAAAATGACAAGGTCCTGTTTATCCGATTATAGAGACTAGTTACCAGATATCCGATATGTGTTTCGTACGGGGCAGACACAATTCCAGCCCCAGGCCTAGCACGTGATCATCCGATACTGGATCGAGATACGCAATACTACGTATACTACGCCTGATATAGATCCTTTATTCATGTAAGGATATTTCTGGAGAATTGGGTAGGCATGGCGCATTGCTAGAAGCCAACCTTGTCTTGTAAATCGGTAAAACGTAGTACTTGGTACTTACGTGTTCGGATAGTCCGACGACCGAATTTACTGCCAACATATTCGGGGATCTCATGGGTCGCTTCCCGAAGATTCACCGATGACGTATGACTCGCACTTTTAATTAATCTGGGATTAATAAGATGAGAGAGAATTAATCTGGGATTAATTGCGAAGATATTTTATCTGGGATAAAATATCAATAAAAGAGAAAGAACGATTAATTTGGAATTAATCGACAAATTAATATATTTGATATATTAAACGAAATTGGATTTCGACGCAGAATTGAAATTAGATTTTAATTCGGGCGAACGAATTAATTTAGAATTAATTTGTTAGCGACATGAATAGTGATTTCGCTAGGCATAATCATTTAATTACGACGCAACGGAAAATTCGATAATTTGGAATTAGCGAACCCGAGCCCGGGATTGTTTGCGAGCGCATTCGCATTTCGAATTCGAGTGCGGCACGCAAGTCAAATCAAGCGTGAAATCGCTAGTCGCATCTAGCATCACATCAAGCGTCAAATCATGTCACTTTGAGTGATGTAACCATTGATTGATTGATTGATGTGACTTGATGTGAGTTGATGTTTGAGTGTTTGACACTCAAGTGTGATGGTTGATGTGAGTTGTTGGATTAATTAAAAGCTATTTACCTTTATTTTATTTAAGTATTTGACTTTTAATAATTTTGGTATTAGATAAACAATTGAATTAACAACACACACAACTTTCTCTCCTCTCATTTTCACGCCCAAGGGGCTGAAAATTCTTCTGGTTTTTGCACAAAGCCGAGACAGTGAAAGGAAGCAAGTGTGATGATTTTGCGGCAAAATCATCGAGAGCTAGCACTCCGAGAGACATGCGAAGGTGATAGGGAAGTCCACCCATGAGCTGGGAATCGTTTGACGAAGCTTGGAGCTCAAAACTTGGAGACACATGGCCGAAAACAATGAGCAACTCACTGGCACTGCCGAGCAGTCCATGGAGGCAGAATTTCAGTTTTGTTCGTCTCTGCGTCGCTCAACTGATCGATGTAAGTATTCCGCAAATTCGTTGATTTGTATTCACACATGTTTCATTCTTGTTTAATGATCTTGGGACCTTAGCAAAACACCAACAATATGTTGCTGACAGCTCAAGAAGTCATGAATAAGAATAGTTCTGCATTCATGAACACTGGTGCTTCTTCTTCTTGACCTTCTCAGGCTTCTCAAAAGCCAGTTGGGAAGAAACTAAAAAAGAAAAGGAAAGTTAAAGGTAAAGGTTCTAAGGTTGCTTCCGCATGGGTTTCTAAACCTAAGGTGAAGACAAATGTTGCAAAAGGAAAATGTTTCCACTGCGACATGCTTGGACACTGGAAACACAATTGTCCAATATATTTAGCTTCTTTGAAGATAGAGCCCTCAAGTATTTGTTTTCCTATTATTGACATTACACTTGCTTTTGATTCTAGTTCGACTTGGGTGTTAGACACCGCTTGTCCTTCTCATATCTGCAATACGTTGCAGGATCTGAGAGAAACTAGAAGACTAAAGCCGGGAGAGATCCAATTGCGAGTAGGGAATAGAGATTCTCTACAAGTTGAAGCAGTATTATTTTTTTGTTTGACACTCTCGGATGAATTTAATATTCTACTTAATAACTGTTATTTTGTGCTGAATATGATACGACAAATTATCTCACTTCCTGTACTTGACAGCGAAGGATTTCATATAAATATTAAAGATGGTGTTTTGAATTTATATGATAATATGAATGTTTTGCTTGTTTCATGTCCCATGGTTGATGGACATTACATTCTTGCAAAAAAAAAGTCGTGATCTCTTTAATTTAGAGAAATCTAAAAGGAAAAGATCGGAAGAAATAAATAACACAGAACTTTGTCATATGAGATTAGGTCATATAGGCATAAAACGACTAACCAAACTAGTTAATGATAGTATGATATTTGATCTAACCATAGAACCTTTACCAGTTTGTGAATATTGTATTCAAGGTAAAATGACCAAATCCTCATTTAGTGGTGTTGGATACCGTGCTGATGATTTTTTGGAACTTGTGCATTCCGATGTATGTAGTCCTGTAAATCATACTGCCATGGGTGGGTTTCAATACTTTGTAACTTTTATCGATGATTTGTCACGATATGGTTATGTGTTTCTTATGAAACAAAAAATCAGATTGGAAGCATGTATGTGAGGATTTGAAGCTTGTTGGTAAAATTTAAATTTGTAAATTTTATTGTTCAATTTATTGTTGATTTGTTAATGATTATTATTGAGAAAAATTGTTGTGGAAGTTTTGGATAAATTGGAAGCATGTATGTGAGGATTTGAAGCATTCAAGTATTGGAAGAATTAATATATAGTTGATGTATTAATTTTTGTATGCTTGGATTATTTTCAAGTGTTGGAGATAATTTTTAGATGCTTAGTTTGATTTATCAAGAGTTGATAAATTAGTTAAAGTGTGTTGAAAATTTTTTAATTGGCTTATGGTAATTTTAAATGCATGGAAAATATTTTAAGTGCATTAGGAAAATTTTAAGTTGATAAAATTTTTAAACCCATTGTTAAGGCTTTCTGCCGGAAAAAAAAATATTTATTCGCTCGGGATTTGATCTCGGGTGGGTTCTGCTGCGTTCAGCATTGCCGTTCCTCACACAACACTTGATTCCAGAAATTTTCTGAGAAATTGCATCAACACACCCAGATAATACCCCAGTTGTAATTGCCTGATATAAAAAAAAAGATGGGTACTGTTGATGATTGATAATGAGAATGATAAAAGATGGGTATTGACGATAATGGAGAAAAAAAACAAACCTTACACATAAACATAGAAGTATTTCTTTACAAATGTGCCTCTAAGTCAATGTATATAAGGATTATAAACAGGACATACAGACAAACATACTATTTTATCATAGCCCTCAATTAGCCGTGAATAATCAACTTTACTTAAGAACACTTATCATATAACAAATCTCCAATACATGTGATCTAACAAATTACCTTTGTATTTGAAGTTATTATAAAACTTCTGGATACACAATATTGGTCGTAGAGTTGGATCCATCTGGCAGTAGAACACTTATTCAATCCTAGACAAAATTCCACAAAAAAATTCATGGCAAGTCAACCAGCCAAAATCTGCAAAAATCAAACCCATAAATAAATCCAACATAACAGAATCAGGTAAATTAGAACAAAAAAAATAATATTTTTAATCATTGATAACAAAAAAAAAAATTTAATACTTATCATATAACATTTTCTTTAAAAAAAAATGGGTTCAACTTGAATCATTAGCTTCAAATTACAAACATTTTGTAAATGAATAAAGAAACTAATTACTGAAAGAAGATGCAATCTTTTCAGTTGAAGCTTATTGATTCCAGAAATTTTCTGGGAAATTGCATCAACACGCCCAGATAATACCCCAACTGTAATTGCCTGATATAAAAAAAAACGATGGGTACTGACGATAATGGAGAAAAGAACAAACCTTGGTTCTTACAGGATGGACTTGGAGTTGTATAAGGTATTTTCTCCAAGCTTCTTTGGCTAAATCAAACATGTTAGGCTCTATAATCCAACCCAACCTCCTCAAAAATCAAACCCATAAATAAAGGATGCAAAATAATTCATGGCAAGTCAACCAACCAAAATCTGCAAAAATCAAACCTATATGAAAATTCAACATAACAAAATCAGGTAAATTAGAACAAAAAAATAATACTTTTAATCATTGATGACAAAAAAATAATACTTATCATATAAAAAATCTTCAATACATGCGATCTAACAAATTACCTTTGTATTTGAAGTTATAATAAAACTTCTGGATACACAATATTGGTCGTAAAGTTGGATTCATCTGGCAGTAGAGTTGAAACCTTAGTTCTTACATGATGGACTTGGAGTTATATAAGACCGACCATATAGGCAGTGTCACATTATGTCAAATAAATAAAACCATCCATTAAGGCGGTAATCATTTATGATATTAAAGGTTTCACCCTTCCCCCAACAGAAATTAATTACTAAACATAAAAGAAAATAAAAACACTCAAACTATTATTACTACTAAAAATAAAAATACATTACAAAACTACTAAATAAAACACACAAGATACAATCCTTAATTCTTATTCAAGAAACCAAGGAAATTATGAAATTTACAAATGAAATGGCTTGATATTTATAGGCAAAATTTTGCCTCCACCAATTTCTCCACAAATTTCTTCACCAATTTCTTCACCAATTTCTCCACCAAACATGGCACAAAACATGACACCAAATCCTCCACCAAACATGCAAGCATGTTTGGTGGTAGTTTGACAATTGTAAATTGCCATTTTCCATTTTTTTTTTTTTGATAATGACTTTAGTAATTATCATAACATAATTTCGTAATTTTTATCAATTTCGGTCATGAAAACTTCAGAATTTGAACATCATATGAACTTCGAAGTTGTAGATCTTTGAGTCTTCTTTAATCTGGAACTTGAATAACCTCAATCTGATATTAGAGTAAAAGGTTATGGCCAAAATACGACAATTACGAAGTTAAAATTTCCAAAATTGTACTTCATTATAACGTCATTTCAAGTTTCCAACCTCTAAAATCAAAATGTCAAGTCCATTTTTTGCCCTATTTGTTCCATATTTTGTCTTGAATGATTCCATTGAGTCACGATTTTATTTTATCTACAAAATAAACTAAAACACATCAAAACTTTCATAAAACTTGGGAAACTATACTAAATATTAGGTCAAAGGGGCAGTAAATAGTGATATATTTTTCGCTCATCAGCTTCCCGTTTTTTGAGCCTGTTCATCAACTGTCTTCCCACTGATGTTTGTGGTCTTTGAAGATTGTAGGTTGATGGTGGATAAGATGGAAAATGTGGTTTAGTGAAATATGTTGGTTTATTATATGAAGGTCTCTGATAGTTCTGCCTCCCTGAATTATAGTTGTACTCGCAATGATTGTTAGGGTGGTTACCAATACATATTTCACATTTGATCATTGTGTTCTGAAATGGTTGAGAAAATATTATGTTGAATGGCTCTGACATCCATAGATAGTTGTTGGGCTGTACATCAGGCCTCAGAAAACCAGACTGTTGCTCCCTGATTTGAGATTCACCTCGTAAAGCTCGTAATTCTTTTATCGCCCAATAAGGATCCGTTTCAACCACATGAAAAATAAAAGAAAGAAATAAAAATTATAGATAAAAATAAAGAAAATTATATACAAGTAAAATAAATAGCTTCAAAATTAATAACGCAAGAAAAATAAGTCCCCGACAACGGCGCAAAAACTTGATCGGTGGTAGACACACACGTAACCCAAGCACGTGTATCGCTCAAATAGTATAAAAATATCGATCCCATGAGGACTTAATTTCTACAGTTGTTATTAATTATTGATTCTATTTATTTACATGTATCTAATTAGGATGAGAAGGGAATGCTTGTTGATTGGTTGGTTGAATGTGGATTTGCTAAATATATGAATAAATAAAAATAAAAAACAAATGAAATTAATAATAAAGAAAATAAACATCTAGGATTTTGATTCCACACAATATTATTCTAATGATGAATTGATCTCCTATACATTTGTAATAAATTAGTTTGTTAACCTGGAACACGAAGATATGCAAAATCCTCTGTCGATGGTCAGATGCAAACACCCAAAGTAACCCAATTAACTATATGTCTATGTTAACCAAGTTACCTGAATTCATTAAGATTAAGTTCCAATTGTGGCTACCCCCACCCGACATGTATATGTCTATCCTGTAAGGAAATCTACCTAAGAGACATCTACCCTAAGGTGAGATCGTGAGCTATTGAATCTAAGGCTGAAACCTAAAATCCCTTTTCCAAGTTCATTTTAAGTTTACCACATCAATCTTATTGGTTATTAGGCAACAAGAATCATTAAGATTAAGGTTCAATAAATGAACCAAAAGTATTACCTATTTATAAGAAAATCAATTCATTATTAGTATAATATTATATGGAATCACAACCCTAGATGTTTATTTTCTTTATTTAATAATTTCCTATATTTTGTATTTTTATTTATTTAGCAAATCCACATTCAACCAACCAATCAGCAATCATTCCCTTCTCACCCTAATTAGATACTTGTAAATAAATAGAATCAATAATTAATAACAATAGTAGAAATTAAGTCATCGTGAGATCGATATTTTTATACTTCTTGAGCGATATGTGCGATTGCGTTACATGTGTGTTTATACACCGATCAAGTTTTTTCCCCGATTTTGTATATTTTCCCGAGTTTTATGAATGTTTTGATGTGTTTTTATTTATTTTACAGATAAAATAAAATCGAGACTCAATGGAATGATTCAGGACGAAATATGGAACAAAGAAGGGTAAAAACTAGACTTGACATTTGGATTTTGGAGGTTGGAAACTTGAAATGGCGTTCTAACAAAGTACAATTTTGGAAATTTCAACTTTGTGCAATTGTTGTAATTTGGCCATAACGTTTTATTCCGATATCGGATTGAGGTGATTCAAGTTCCAAATGAAAGAAGACTCAAAGATCTACAACTTTGACGTTAATAGGAATTTCGCATTCTGAAGATTTCATGACCAAAATTAATGAAAAATATAAAAGTGTGTTATGTGTATTTATTAAAGTCATTTTCAAAACAAAAAATAAAATAAAATAAAATAAAATAAAAAAATGAAAATTTTCATACTTCCACCAAACATGCTTGCATGTTTGGTGGAGGATTTGGTGCCATTTTTAGTGGAGAAATTGGTGGAGGTAAAATTTTGCCTATAAATACCAAGCCATTTCATTTGTAAATTTCATACTTTCCTTGAGGTTTCTAATAAGGAACTTGAGGATTGTATCATGTGTGTTTATTTTCTGAATTTTAATTATGTATTTTTATTTATAGTAATAATAATAGTTTGTGTGTTTTTACTTTCTTTTATATTTAGTAATTAATTTACGCTGGGGAAAGGGTGAAACCTTTAATATGATAAGGTAGATTAATCTCACTTAATTTATAATATGGAAATTATAATATAATAATATGGATTAATATTGTACCGCATACATGGCTGGTTTTATTTATTTGACATAATATGACACCGCCTATATTGTCGGTCTTTAGGTGACAGATGATTATCACATATATGGCTGGTTTATGGAAAACTAATAACACTGCCTTTATGGCTGGTTTGACTTAATTGGATAACACTGACAATTTCTATATTATAATAAAGTGAGATTTCTACATTTGAAATATTAAATGTGGATCCCCTAACACCAGCATTTTATTTTTATTCTAGGGAAGTGATTAAGCACAATATTCACATGCTTAATAATTGATTTTCTTATATAATGGGTAATACTTTAGGCTTGTTTATTGAATCTTAATTTTAATGCTTCTTGTTGCCTGATCACCAATAAGATTGATGTGGTAAACTTAAAATGAACTTGGAAAATGGATTTTAGGTTTCAGCCTTAGATTCAATAGCTCACGATCTACCCTTAGGGTAGATGTCCCTTAGGTAGATTTCCTTACAGGATATACATATACCTATTGAGCGGGGGTAGCTACAATTGGAACTTAATATTAATGCATTTGGGTAACTTAGTTAACATAGACATATAATTAATTGGGTTACTTTAGGTATTTGCATCTGACCATCGACAAAGGCTTTTGCATATCTTCATGTTCCGGGTTAACAAACTAATTTATTACACATGTATAGGAGAATTGATTCATCATTAGAATAATATTGTGTGGAATCACAACCCTAGATGTTTATTTTATTTATTATTAATTTCCTTTTTATTTTGTATTTTTATTTATTTAGAAAATCCACATACAACCAACCAATCAAGCAATCATTCTCTTCTCTCTTTAATTAGATACCTGTAAATAAATAGAATCAATAATTAATAACAACAATAGAAATTAAGTTCTCGTGGGATTGATATTTTTATATTACTTGAGCGATACGTGCGCTTGCGTTACCTTGGTTGGTTGGTTGAATGTGGATTTTCTAAATAAATAAATAAAAACACAAAATTAAATACTAAGGAAAATAAACAAAAGACACAAATATCTACGGTTGTGATTCCACACAATATAATATTAATGATGAATTTATTTTCTTATATATATGTAATAAATCCGTTTGTTAACCTGGAACACGAAGATATACAAAAGCTTCTTCCGATGGTCAGATGCAAACACCCAAAAAACCCAGTTAATCATATGTCTATGTTAACCAAGTTACCTGAATTCTTTAAGTTCAAGTTCCAATTGTGGCTACCCCCACCCGACAGGTATATGTCTATAATGTAAGGAAATCTACCTAAGGGTCACCATGCCCCAAGGTGAGATCGTGAGCTATTGAATTTAATGCTGAAACCTAAAATCTATTTTCTAAGTTCATTTTAAGTTTACCCCATCAATCTTATTGGTGATCAGACAACAAGAAGCATTAAGCTTAAGATTCAATAAACAAACTAAAGTATTAAACATAATATAATTAAATCAATTATTAAACTCATGAATATTGTATATCGTCACTTCCATAGTATAAAAATAAAATATTGGGGTTAGGAGATCCACATTTAATATTTCAAATGTAGAAATTTCACTTAATTTATAATATGGAAATTATAATTTAATAATATAGATTGAAGTTGATACCGCCTTAATGGCTGGTTTTATTTATTTGACATAATGTGGCACCGCCTATATGGTCGGTCATTAGGTGACAAATGATTACCGCCTATATAGCTGGTTTATGGACAAATAATAACACCGCCTTTATGGCTGGTTTGACTTAATTGGGTAATACTGATATAAACTAGAGAAATTGGTGGAAGCCTTTAGATTTGCCTATAAATACCAAGCTAAACTTTGTAATTTTTTCATGCATTCTTTGGGGGATTTCTCCATGAAAATCTAAAAGAAAGTGTCTTGCATGTTATTTAAAGTTTTCTTGTATTTTCTCTTTATTTATTTAATAAATTTTTGTGTGTTTTTAATTACATCATGAGTAGGTAATCTCTTTTTACTGGAGTCTGGGGGGAAACTTTTAATATAATAATTTAGATTTACTCCATTAATTTACATAAGTAAATTGAATTAATTATTTACCGCCTATATGGTCGGTTTTACATTATTGGACTTAATTTCCGCCTATATGGTCGGTTTAGGTGCTAACCTTGTTACCGCTTACATGGTCGGTTTATATAATTTTGTTACCGCCTATATGGTCGGTTCGACTTTGGATAAATGACATTAACCACCTATATGGTCGGTTTTAATATAATTAATTCAAGAAATGATTAATTGATAAGGGAGTAATCTATATTTGAAGTATTAAAAGTGAAACTCCTAACTCCAGCATTTTCTTTACTTTTTAATTTTCCATTATGTTATTTTGTTTAACTATGTATTTTTTAATTTTAGGTATGTTTTGTAACTAAACATATTATCTAGGGGTGTGATGAATTCCAATATCACCGGTTTAAAAAGTTGGTTATTTTATGTCTTGGGTAATATAAAAGGTTTATTTATTGAGTCTTAAGCTTAATGCTTCTTGTTAACTGGCCATTAATAAAATTGATCTGGTAAATTTAAAATTAACTCGACGAAGGAATTTTAGGTTTCAACCTTAGACTCAATAGCTCACGATCTCACCTCGAGGCCTGGTGACCCTTAGGTAGATTTCCTTACATGATAGACATATACCTGTCGGGCGGGGGTAGCCACAATTGGAACTTATTCTTAATGAATTCAGGTAACTTGGTTAACATAGACATATGATTAATTGGGTGTTTGCATCTGACCATCGACATATGCTTTTGCATATTTTCGTGTTCCAGGTTAATAAACCGATATATTGCACAAACATGAGATAACCAGTTCATCTTTAAAAGATATTGGAAGGATTTACAACCCTAGATAGTATTATAATATTGAATTTTCCTTTAATTTACTTTCGCATTGTTTTATTTACTTGTTTTAGCAAAAATCACCATCCAATCAACAAACCAATCTATTAGGTACTTGTAAACATTTAACTTCATAAATTGATAGCTAATGTATTAAGTCCTCGTGTTATCGATACATTTTATACTACTTGAACGATACGTGCACTTGCGTTACGTGAGTGATTTCACCGATCACCTATACATGTGTAATAAATCTGTTTGTTAACTTGGAACATGAAGATATGCAAAAGCCTCTATCGATGGTCAGAAGCAAACACCCAAAGTAACCCAATTTACTATATGTCTATGTTAACCAAGTTACCTGAATTCATTAAGATTAAGTTCCAATTATGGCTACCCCCGCCCGACATGTATATGTCTATCTTGTAAGGAAATCTACCTTAGGTGAAATCTACCCTAAGGTGAGATCGTGAGCTATTGAGTCTAAGGATGAAACATAAAATCCATTCGTTAAGTTCATTTTAAGTTTACCAAATCAATCTTATTGGTGATCAGACAACAAGAAACATTAAGATTAAGATTCAATAAACAAGCCTAAAGTATTACCCATTATATAAGAAAATCAATTATTAAGCATGTGAATATTTTGCTTAATCACTTCCCTAGATTAAAAATAAAATGATGTGGTTAGGGGATCCACATTTAATATTTCAAATGTAGAAATCTCACTTTATTATAATATAGAAATTGTTAGTGTTATCCAATTAAGTTAAACCAGCCATAAAGATGGTGTTATTATTTGTCCATAAACCAGCCATATAGGCGGTAATCATCTGTCACCTAAAAACCGACCATATATGCTGTGTCACATTATGTCAAATAAATAAAACCAGAAATGTAGGCGATACAACATTAATCTATATTATTAGATTACAATTTCCATATTATAAATTAAGTGAGATTAATCTACCTTATCATATTAAAGGTTTCACCCTTCCCCCAGCGGAAATTAATTACTAAACATAAAAGAAAGTAAAAACACACAAACTATTATTTCTAAAAATAAAAATACATAATTAAAATATAAAAAATAAACACACAAGATACAATCCTCAAGTTCCATAATAGAAACCTCAATGAAACTATGAAATTTACAAATGAAATGTCTTGGTATTATTAGGCAGAATTTTGCCTCCACCAATTTCTCCACAAATTTCTCCACCAATTTATCCACCAAACATGGCACCAAACATGACATAAAACATGACACCAAATCCTCCACAAAACATGCAAGCATGTTTGGTGGAATTTTGACAATTTTCATTTTTTTTATTTTTTTATTTTGAAAATGACTTTAATAATTACACATAACACACTTACGGAATTTTCATCAATTTCGGTCATGAAAACTTCAGAATTCGAAATTATTATGAACGTCAAAGTTGTAGATTTTTTAGTCGTCTTTAATCTTGAACTTGAATCACCTCAATCCGATATCGGAGTAAAACGTTATGGCCAAAATACGAAAATTACGCAAAATTGAAATTTCCGAAATTGTACTTCGTTAGAACGCCATTTCAAGTTTCCAACCTCCAAAATCCAAATGTCAAATCCAGTTTTTACCATTTTTTGTTTCATATTTCGTCCTGAATGATTCCATTGAGTCCCGATTTTATTTTATCTGTAAAATAAACTAAAACACATCAAAACGTTAATAAAACTCCAGAAACTATACAAAAAATTATGTAAAATGTCGGTAAATATTGATATATTTTTCGCTTATCAAATAGCCCTATCCAGATTATCTTCACACATACGAAAAACTTTTCACACTTCAAATCTTCTATCTCTTGCTTTAGTTGTTATTGATGTAATTGATGGCAATGAAGCATGTTTTTTCGCCAATGGCGGTGTATCAGATTCCAACCGACTTCTGATGGGTGAGCTTCCAAACCCACTCATCTACAATGAAATAAACTAATAAAGAATCAATATTAAGATAAGCTGTTAACATAGATGAATATCATAATGAAAGACAGTATTAAATGCAACCAACAATGATACAAACATTGTCTGATTTCCGATAAATCAAGAACTATTAACCAAACAATAATCAATCACTAAGTTATACACACTTTTTGAATAAATGAATAACTGGATAATAATGGGGTATAGCTATAGAAAATATATGTGCTATCTCATCGGCGACGTGAAAACTAAGCTCGAGAAGAAAAGAAATCAGATTTGCTTGATTTAAATCTTGTTCCTGCAAGAATATGAGGAAAAACATATATAATTAGTATTGCATGATCATTCACAGCAAGCCTAAAGTCATGCTATCCCACAAATAATTAAAGCACCAGTGCACTTTCATCTCTAATAAATAGTCCAACAAAATACCAAAGTAGAAATCTTTTAGTTCTATTTTGTATTAGAGGTCATGATACAGATCTAATTAAGAACTAAAATTATAGAATTTGAAGTAGTCAGTTAATATTAATTGGAGCGTGCAGACACAGCAAATTCATAGATTAATCCAAGTAAAATCGCAGCCCAACCCAAAACAAGGGTAATTAAATTACAGCATTGGTCAAACACAAACATGGCGTTAAATACCCAGATACAATTTCATAAAAGAAATGCCTAATCTGACCACAAAAGTAGACCTAATAGTGGTTAGATCTCTCGCAAATTCACTATCAATACATCAACATCCCCAAAACAAAAATTGAAATTGAATTAAAAACCCATTAAAATAAACCACAAATAATTAAATAAATGAACCTGTTGACGACTGATTTTAGTCTCAGGGGCAATAAGGGCTCTTCGCTCCCGAGATAATCTTCCTGCAACTGTGAATTTATTTTTGTTATGGGAAACCAAAAGCAAATTTGGCAAAAGATAGATGAACACACCAATCAACAAAGGGATTTAACGTGGTTCGGCGGATCAGATCCAACCTACATCCACGGGCACAAAACGGGTGATATTCTATTACTGAAAATACGCTGTTACTTGTTTACAGGTCTAATAAATTATTCTCTCTCCCTTTTTCAAGTATGCTCTCCCCTCCCATTTATACTAGCAAAGAGGCGGTTTCCCTTTCCCACAAGACTTCCTGGCCGAAACTACCTTCGCCTTCATTTTAATTTTATAAGAACACTGACTTATCATCTTATCCCATAAAAATATGATGATTTATCATCTCATCCCGTAAAAATAGGATGATTTATCATCTGGAACATATCTCGCCATTTGCTCGGTCTGCAAGAGGTCGGTCACAATGGTCCTCTGAACTGAGAATGCTTCCACCGATCTGATAATGACCGGTCATCCGAGCTTAAGCGATCGGTCACCGATCATAAACTAATCGGTCACTTACCGTTGGCGCATGCAACATCGAATGGTCGGGTCGGCATTAATGGTCTCGATCAAGAAGGGAGTTACCCTTTTACCCCTGCCGTGCTGCTTAAATACCATAGTGCTTGAAAATACCATCAACATATGTCCCCAAGTTCTCGGTTCCAATCGAGTATACAAGTTGGTGCCGGGAACTATACAAAAAGAGTAGTACTCCTGACGGACTGATGGCTGACCCTTTTGAGGAGAAGTTTATTGGCCTGTCGCCACCATGTCCTAGGTACGATTATGATGCTCGGTCTGATTTCCTTTTCCGCCAAAACAAAATCTTTTCGTTGCCCTTCTGGAGACTCTCTCGAGACGCGCAATCGTCACATCCATTTAAATGCCCATCAAATCATCTCTAGGGTTTAACCTGAGCCTGACACTTGTCAAACATCAACTGGCTTCCTGCCAAAAGCAAACAAGATCGATCGTTCACTGCCGGCACTAAAATACATCCAATCTCAACCGTTCATTCAACTTTGACAAATCGCTTCCGAAGTCGACAAATGGCACACATCTGGGGCTCTTTCTTGATCTAACGGTCACAAACGCTCCGACGTAACTATAGAAAGATGAAGCGATCACCTTGCGTCTGTTTGGCAAAAATTTGAACTTTACCAACTGCAAAAACTCTCTTCTCTCCAACTGTGACCCGTCCGATTAGTGCGAACAAAGCTCTCAAAGCACTCTTCCAGCCTTCGAAAAGAATCAAGTAAGTCTTTGAACGACCTCTTTGGTTTGTACTTGCTGTTCGTTTTTTTTTGTTGTTTGGATTTTAGGATGGTGGGTAATGGATTAGGGAGACTTCGGGTTGTTCTGGGTTTCGTGTCTTGCTCGACATTGCTAGGGAGAGATTTATGGTTTGATGGATGTTGTTAGGGCACTTAGAACCTGTATGCTTAGTTTTTCGGACTCTCAGGGTAATTACGAAGACCCCGGTAGTTTAAAAATTAGCTATAGACTGACCTCTTCTTTCCCATTTCGGATGTCAGAGATGTCTGATAATGGATCTTCCTTGGAAAACCATGCTAAACCTTCGACTCCCCCTGCCATAAAGCTCTCCTCGAACTCGGGGGCACCAAGCGTAGAGGACCTCGACAATACCCTCACTCCTTCCGAAATTGAAGAAGATACCTACCATCACAGAATTCCACGGAAGGACCCAGAGCCTGGTGAATTTGACTGCTCGGCTTTGGATATGAATCGGCCCTCCAAGATAACCGAAGATGATCTGGCACTGCTCCGACAACGCTATGATATTCCGATAGATATCGCCCTCAAAGTCCCTTGTCCACTTGATTGTGCCAGTCAACCCGATGAAGGTTCGGTGGCACTTCTTCCGGCCTTCTTCGAGTGTGGACTCCGGCTGCCAATTCAACCTTATTTCGCCTGGTTGTTGGCCGAGATGGAGATCGCCCCTTGCCAACTATGCCTGAATAGTTAGAGGATCTTGGCCGGGCTATATGTGATTTGGCATCGGGCGGGCCTCGACGAACCTACGATTGTAGAAGTGAAGAGGTTGTATTGGTTGAAGGCTAACCCAAGACCGCACCATGGTTGTACTACCTTTCTGCCTACGCCGAGTCGTCAAACATCATCGGCAAACTCCCCGACTCCAATAAAAACTTCAAAGATTTGTGGTTCTGGGCCACGGGAGATTGAGGTCGGGCCCTGACAACTGATGAAGAGGATACTTCAGTCCCGGACATTTTTAGAGCGGGAGGTTATGAATCTAACCCTTAGTGTTCCTGCTCTTTAAATCTGTGATAGGATTCTAACTTATTTGCTCTTTAATTCGGTGATAGGACCACTTTTTTTGCCTTTGCCTTTTACAGGAATGTCAAAAAGGCCAAAATACCTTGATCAATTGGCCGGTGCAACAAAGAAAACCGGCCATATTGGAGCCGGACCCTCTCAGAAACGGCCAGCAACTGCTGAGGCCAAAAGGGTGACTGAATAGGCAGCCCCGCCGGCTACCCAAAGCTTATCTCCCCCATCAAGGGCATCGCCAACAGTCACTACACGACCTGCCAGCCCCCAAAACCTACTAGAAAAAAGGAGACGTCTGATCGGGGCAGAAGAAACCGAGTTGACTCGGGAGATAGAGGAGGAACAGGCCCCGAGCAAAAAACAGCCAGTTCGGAAAGAGAAAACGCCGGAGGGAACTTTCAGAAAGTGGAAAGGCGCCGTGATTCTTGGCGTAGAAGACCTCGGTCAGGACATCAGGGAGGCCACTTCTCACCTGGTGCCGGCGATCAACGAACTGGTCGAAGCGGTCCCTCCGACGAAGATCCCGAGATACGAAGATCTCTCTCCCGAGGATGTGGTTACGGGGTTGTGCTCCCAGATGGCCAAAGCCACACTTCCCCCATTCCCATTATGAGTCCATGACTTAATCTGATTTCTGATTTTCTATTTCTCCTCGGCAGGCGACCTATCTGGCGGCCAAGAACAAGGATCTCCTCCTGAGCTTTCTATCCGAGGGTGGCCAAGCCCAGAGGCTTCAGAACCGCCTTACTGAAATGGAGGTCGAGCTGGCTAATAAAGACGAAACGATAAAAAATCTGGAACTGGCCGCGGTCGAGGCTCATTCAACAAATAAATCTCTCAGGGCCGCCGCCTCTCTGGAGAGGAAAAACAATGAGGCTGCCAAGAAAGACTTGGAGGCTGCCCAGGTCGACAACAGGATCCTACAGGTGGAAGTGCGCAGCGTTGAATCCATACTGAGGGCCAAAGATGAAGAACTGGCACGGGTCCGTGACGAGTTTAAGAGAAAGGAAGCTGAGTTGGAGGCCGAGAGGGACGCAATCAGACTTGAGGGGGTCGGGGACTGCGCCGAGATTTTCCCGTTGATATTGCCTAACCTGGATATGGGGCCTATCCATGCGGCCATTCGCTTCTGCAAATGGGAACTCTCACATGAGGAGTTTCAAAAATGGTTACCCCATTCTCCTGAAGAGGTGATGGATCCCGACCCCATTTCGATCGCCCCGGTGCCCCCAGCTCCTGAGGAAAATCGACCTAGGGCTCCTGTTCCTGCCCCCGAAGCTATATTTATCGGGGCCTCTCAGGCCGTCAATGTGGAAGCCACTGTCCCTCCTTCCGAGGTCGAGCCCAGCCATCTGCCACCCGAGCCTATCGAGGAAGAACCAATTGCTCCTGCGCGGGCCGATGAGTAGGAGGTAACCCGAACGGGGCCCCATGTAAACTTAAACAAAAATACACCTCTTTGTAATAACTTTTACAACCAAGTATTTTTTCCTTTTGTCAATGCACGTTTCTATTCCACTCCTTGTCTTCCACAATTTGCTCCGAATGCGTTCTTGCAAACGACTACTTGAGGTCTGACCGACCAAAGAGACTGACTCGGTGGGACGTAACCCGACCCCGAGCTGAGAGAAACACTTGGCTCTAGGGGAATGTTACGTCCCCAGACCAAAAAGCTGACTCGGCGGGACATAACCCGACCATGAGCTGAGAGAAACACTTGGCTCTAGGGGAATATTACGTCCCCAGACCAAAAAGACAGACTCGGTGGGACGTAACCCGACCCCGAGCTGAGAGAAACAATAATGGCCTCGGTGAAACGAATCCAGCCCCGAGCCGAATAACCGAGTGGCCTCGGCAGAACGAATCCAGCCCTGAGCCGAATAACCAGAAGAGGCCTCGGCGGAATGAATCCAGCCCCGAGCCGATAACACAAGCAGCGGCCTCGGGGGGAACGAGTCCAGCCCCGAGCCGATAGTCCTTGGGACTTATTCAGAAGGGAAGTGAATCAACCTTTGAAGCCCTATAGAATCTGGCACGGGCGTCCCTTTGCTAGACCAGCGAAAAACAAAAACAAAACTTTGGAAAATAAAATCAAAAAGCGGGGGTGACCTAGCACTTATCCCAAAGAAAAAAATTTCGCAAGTGTAAACAACAGCACAGATGCCTCAAAATAGCGTCCTGTCCGAGACCTCCAAAACACAATTCTGAATCTTTCAATTCAGAGTCTTGGCGAACCAAGATTCGGATCAAAGAGCGTTTAGAATTGTAAAGGCACATTCCTCTATACGTCAGGTCACTATGGGGCCTTTGTATTGTTCGAGGGCTCCTCCTTACAACGCTGGAGCAGAAATACGCTACAGGGGCACAATCCATCCCCGTACTATGCTTCTCACAGACCCGAATGACCAGATAGGTAGGGATCAAAAAGTGCCTGAAACATTAAGGGCACGCTCCTCCTTATATTTGGTAACACTGGAGCAAGCAAACGCCACGAGGGTATAATCCCTCCCTGTGCTATGCTTCTCACGGATCCATTGGTCAGACAAAATATACGGGAACACATTCCCCGCAGTCGTATTTCCCAAACCGGCCAGGCCGGCCATCTCACGGGGGCACTCCCTCCCCGCGATTACCATCCCGAGATATCCCTCATAAATACAAGTCATAGGGTAGTTACGCTCCATCTTCGGGAGTTCGACACTACCATGAAGGGTTCACGTGCTCCCTCATGCATTTCATCCCTTGACGCAGTCCTGATCTTTAAAAATGAAATAAGTCAGGTCGGAGCACTTCTGCCCGGGGTTTTTATGATAACACCTGTGATTGGTGTGTCACGGGTTTGGTGCCTTTCCTGATCCCAGATCATCCTTTCACATCGAGTATATCCCCAAAATATTGAATACGGCTTTCAGATCTAATTAAAAAGGTGAATGAAAATTTTCTTAATTGAAAAGAGAAAGTTTTATTCATATTCGGGGACCTACTGCCCTTCCTACAACTCTCTTCGGGACATTTCGAGAGAGGCTTTATATTGAGCTCATAACCCTTGTCGGGTTGTTAATAAAGAACAATCTACTAGAAGTATTTTCTCAACATCTCAGCGTTCCAATGCTTCCTTAACCGTGTGCCGTCCAGCTGTTCCAAAATATAGACACCCGGCCTTACCACCTCCACAATTTTATAGGGCCCTTCGAGTGTTCAAGGTGACCCTTCTCAATACCAAGTCACCTAGAATAAAGACACGGGTCCGAACTTTTTTGTTGTAGAAAGAGGCCATTCTTTGCTGATAGATTGCTGCCTTCACAGCCGACTTCTCTCTCTTTTCTTCGATCAGGTCGAGATGACTTCTGATGAGTTCTTCATTCTGTCCGTCTTTAAAATGCCGGACCCTGTGGGTAGTCATTCCGATCTCTGCTGGAATAACCGATTCATATCCGTATGATAAGGAAAATGGAGTTTCTTCTGTGGAATCCTTACAGGTCATCCGGTGCGCCCACAACACTTCCGGTAAATCCTCGACCCATAAGCTTTTGCAGGCTCCGAGCTGAGCTTCAAGATTTTCCTTAATGGTTTTGTTTGTCTCTTCAACCTGCCCGTTAGACTTGGGATGGGCAGGTGAGGTGAATCTTAAGGCGATTTGGAGGTCTTCACAGAGCTTCCTGAAGCCTTTGCTATCGAACTGTTTTCCATTATCGGTGATGACGACCCGAGGAATTTCGAACCTGCAGATAATATTTTTCTTCAAAAACTCCGTAGCTTTTTTCTCTGTGATAGCGGACAGGGTTCCGCTTCCACCCATTTGGTGAAATAATCTATGGCAACAATGGCGTACTTCACCTGCCCTCGCCCCCTCGGCATCGGCCCGATGATATCCAGCCCCCACTGGGCGAACGACCAATGACTGGACAAGGTATTCAACTGCTCCGCCGGCTGGTGGTGAATATTGGCATTCTTGTGGCATCCTTCACATTTTCGGGCCACCATTATACCGTCATGATGCATGGTTGGCCAGTAGAACCCTTGCCTTAAAGCTTTAAAGGAAATTGATTATCCTCCGGCGTGACTCCCACAGATTCCCGCATGATTTCCCTGAGCACATAGTCAGCCTCCTCTTCTGCCAAACATCTCAGGAGGGGTACCGAATAGCCCCTTCGGTATAGATTGGTTGCGTCCATGAAGATTCGCTTTCTATATCCAACACCACTACCTCGAGCTCTCCAACGTTTTTTTCTCGGAGGCAGATTAGAGGGACTATTCTAGGATTTTCTGACCTTATCGAAGATGCGAGGCATGCTAAAGAGTCTGCCTCACAGTTCTTTTCCTGGCCGACTTGCTCAAAATGTACGTTCCCCATTTTTCCCACCAACCTTTTTACCTCTGCCAAATAGGCTATCATACTCGGCTCCCTGGCTTGGAACTCTCCCTTCAGCTGTTGAACGACCCGCTGTGAGTCGCTTCTTACAACTACATCGTGGATGCCCATCACTGTGCATAACCTTAAACCGGCTAAAATTGCCTCATACTCCGCCTCATTGTTTGTGGCCTCGAAGGCGAATCTCAAGGCGAACAATACTTCTTCACCTTTACCATTTTTCAATACGATTTCAGCCCCATTACCTTGTGAGCTGACAGATCCGTCTATCGACATCTCCCATTTGTCTTCCCCAACGATCAAAATCTAGGGTTCTGTGAATTCAGCAACAAAGTCCGCCAGAGCCTGCCCTTTTACCGCTACCCTTGGGAGGTAAGAAATGTCGTGTTCACTCAACTCTACCGACCACTTCATTAACCTGCCCGAGGCCTCTGGTTTCTACAGAATCTGCCTCAAAGGATAATCAGTATAAACCCCAATAGGATGGGCCTGGAAGTAAGGTCGTAACTTCCGGGCCGCAGTGATTAACGACAAGACGACCAACTCATGTGCTGGATATCTGGTCTCAGCATCTAATAAAGCTTTACTAACGTAATACACTGGCCTTTGAACTTTATCGGCCTCTTGCACTAATACTGAACTTGCTGCATGCCCCGAAACAGCTAAATATAAGTATAAGGTCTCACCTGAGGACGGCTTTGCTAGAAGTGGGGGCTGCGTCAGGTATTGTTTTAACTGCAGGAAGGCCTCCTCGCATTCTGGCGTCCAATTGACTTCCCTTTTTCCCTCTTGACGGCTTTGAAGAAAAGGTGGCACTTGTCGGTTGCTCGGGAAATAAATCGATTTAATGCGGCCACTCTGCCGGTCAGGCTTTGCACTTCTTTTATCGTCCTGGGAGACTTTAAGTCCAGAACGGCTTGGATTTTCTGCGGATTTGCTTCTATGCCTCGGGAGCTTACCATATAGCCCAAAACCTTTCCGAGGCCACTCCGAAAGCACACTTCTCCGGGTTGAGCTTTAAGTTATGCTTCCTTAGTAATTCAAAGGATTTATTCAGTTCGGCCACGTGACAACCTGACTCCTTAGACATTGTTATCATATCATCAACATATACCAGCATTGATGTGCCGATGAGTGGCCTAAAAATCTTGTTCACCAGCCTCTGAAAGGTCGCCCCAGCATTTTTCAATTCGAAGGGCATTACTTTATAGCAATAAAGCCCCTGATCGGTAACAAAAGTCGTCTTCTCCTCGTCCTCAGGATGCATCTTGACCTGGTTATATCCCGAAAATGCATCCATAAAGCTTAGCAGTCCCTGATAGGCAGTCGAATCCACTAATTGATCTACCTTTGGTAGTGGGAAGCTGTCTTTCGGGCATGCTTTGTTGAGGTCGGTGAAATCCACGCACATCCTCCACTTTCCATTGGGTTTCTTCACTAATACCATGTTCGATACCCACTCCGGGTATTTCACTTCTCTGATAAAACCAGCTTTCAACAGTTTTTCTACCTCGGCAGCCATTGCCTTGCATCGCTCCTGGTTAAAGGTTCTTCTTTTTTGCTTGACCGGTTTGTGGGATGGGTTTACTGCCAAACAGTGACTGATAAACTTCGGATCTATCACAGGCATATCATCGTGCCCCCATGCAAAGATGTCTGGGTACTCCTTTAGACACTTCAGCAGGTCCTGTTTCAGGGCTTGTCTAAGTCTTCCCCTATTTTTACATTCTTCCCTGGTCCGAAAAGTTCTATCATCTCTAATTCTTCGACTGCCCCTAGCCGGGCAACTTTCTTTGGCCGAGGACCCGGATCCTTACTTGCCTCTTCCCCGTCTTCATTCCCTTTCCTTTTCCGGGTACCCACTTCAATGCAGAGGATTTCCCGTGAGAGGGTGGCAAAACAGCTCCGAGCCACCTTCTGAGCCCCTCACACGATTCCAATCCCATCCCGGGTGGGGAATTTTAACTTCAAGTAATAGCAAGACATTGCAGCCTTTATCTTCATCATGAAAGGCCGACCAACAATGACCTGGTAACTGCTCATACAATCCACCACCGTGAAATTCATCATAATCGTCCGAGTCCGGGGATGGGTTCCGATTGTCATTGCCAATTATATCATTCTTAATGGAACGACCTTTGAGCCCCCGAAGCCATATATGAGAGTCCCATCGTCGGTTAGAGCCGCATACTCCACTCCAAGGCCGTCGAAAGCCTCATTGGAGATTATATCCACTACACTCCCGGGATCCACTAGGATTATGTCTACCTCAGAACCGCCGATTGTTGCCTTGATTATTAATGCATCATCGTGGGGAAAATTCACCCCTCGAGCATCCTCGTCCGTGAACATTACTGGCACTGACCGACCACCTTGTATTCCCGAGGCCCGTTCTGTTTCTAACACCTCCGACCCCCGAGTCCGACTATAGTTTTTTCTTGACCGGTTAGAGTCCCCAGCGAGTGTCTTCCCCCTGCAATGATTTTCACCTGTCGGCAATGTGCTCTCTACCTGGCCGCCATAACTTCATGGTCAATATAATTATTCAAATACCCATTCCGCGCCATGTCTTCCATTTTCTCCCGTAAGTCTTTGCATCCATCCATCGTATGTCCCTTCAAATTATGATTCATGCAATAGGATTTTTTATTCCTCCTGTCCGGCGGGAATATTCTGAAGTCAGGCTCTATCAAGAGCCATTTTCCTTGGATTTCGATGACTATTTGCCCCAGCGGTTTATTCAAAGGAATGTATGCCTGTTCCCCGGCCACATGGTTCACCTGGGACGAGATTCTATTTTCCCGGTCACTTCGAGGTATCAGCTTGAATTCTCTTCGCCTCGGGGGTGGTGTTTTGAACTCCCTATCTGGCTTGCGAGGAGCTTCTGCCCTTATCATCCTTTATCTGATAGCTATCCCCCTCCGAGAGATTCTCTCCTCATTTTCCAACGAAACAAACTTATGGGCTATTTCTAGAGCGGTGGCATAATCTGGTGTATCTTGGATCCTCAGGTGGGTCCACAGCTTCCCGACCTTTAAGGCCCAATTCAAACTTTCCAAGGCCTCGAGAGACTCATATCCCCCGACCTCGAGCACCATGTTATGGTACCATTCAATGAAAGCCTTCAGGGCTCATCATCCCCCTGCTTCATGAGCCTCAATTCCCCAATTGTCTTCTTTGGGACGCAGGCCCCTTTGAAGTGCCAAATAAATGACTTCCTGAGTTACGCGAAGCTACCGATGCTCCCTGGAGCTAGACTTCTGAACCACATAATGGCTGACCCACCCAAGGTTAGGGGGAATACTTTGCAAACGACATTCCCTACCTGTAGGCATTGCATTTTTGCATATAAATCCCGATGATGAGTCTCAGTTGGAGGCACTACCTTTTTAGCTAAGGATATTGCGGGAAACAGAGGTTGAAAGGGGAAATTCAGAATAAGTACGTCATCAAGTTCATTTCACAAGTTCACTGTCTTCGTTAGTGCTGCGTTCGTTACTTCGTTCGAACGTCAGACAGATTGCGGACGTTCGTGTAGTGTTCGAATGGGCGTTCGAACGGCGTCGATGTTTCTGGTTTTGCTGCTAGCCTCGCACCCCAGCCCAATTAGCCCCCCAAAGCCCATAAAACACATCCCAATTAATAAAACACATTTAAAACACATGGGAAATTAAATTAAATATTAAATAAAATAATTAAACCATTTACCAATTAAATAAAACATAAAATATAATCATACCTAATAAAGATAAATCAAATATATTAACTTCCTAACTAAACAAATCACATACTAAATTAAAAAGATGTCATGCCTAATTAAAATCAATCATAACAAATTAAATATATTGACTTCCTAATCTAGCCAAGATTTATCCCCCCTCAATCTAATCATTTCCTTGTTGAATACCAAATCAAATCCTCATTTTAATGCCAAAATCCCTTCCTTGTGAGACAAGTTGAAACCTTAGCCCTTCTCTATATAAACAACCCCTAACCAAGACATGCATCCTCTAGCTCATACAGATAACTCACACAAAAAAATCACAACACAAAGAGCCTTAGCCACTCACGGCAATAGCAACAAGACGAACATAAACAATTCCCTTCATCTCCTCCACTCCATAACCGAAAATCTCCCCCATACAGCAGCCCTCCATCACTGAAAATATACCTCCAAACAACAGCCCAAACACACCCCAAACAGCCCTTGAAACATGCCTGGACAGCAGCCCAAACCACTCCCAAAACAGTCCCTAAAATCCCTTAAAACAGTAACATAAACTGCACTTATAACCCTTGAAATAACCACACAAAACTACACTAAAAAACCACGAAAAAAACACTCGAAACAGTTCGTTGAAACATTAAGACAGTAACCTGAACAGTGAGCAGAAAATACAGAAGAAGCAGCAGCAAAACGGAGACCAGACGGCGAGCAAAGCAGCAAAACAGTGAGCTAAGATGCTGAACCAGTGAATCGGAAGAATAAGGAGCTTTTACCCCTTCCGATCTCCGCGAAACGCAAGTCCGAAGACGACTTAAAAGGTTAGACCTGAGGGTACTTTCCACACTCATCTTTATTTGATTTTTGTTATTTATTTTGACTGTATTTTAATTATTTGTTGAATCTTGTGTGTGTATGATGCGTGTTGTGGGTATTGGATGAATGAAAGAGTGTCGTCTCTTGTGGTATATAGGATGGAAACCCAGACGTAAATTCCGTAGCCGAATCCGAATGGACGGTAGTGCGGTCTGTACTTGGGATACAACTCCACGTACCGCTTGAGTAAACGGCACCTTCTTTTTGTTTCATGTTGCTTTGATTTATTTATTTATTTTTCGTCACTTGAATTCTGCATGTTGCTTATTTATGTATGATTCAATCGAGCGCATGGGCTTAGTAAGTGGAATGAAAGATCCCCTATGGAGAGGGGTTAAATCCATTTACCAAGATGCTTCGCCGCGCCGGTTGATGAGTGTTCGGTTGAATGCAAGATACGTTCAATCGGGCATACTACGTTTGATATTATTGCTTTTAATTCTTTGTATGCATGATTCAATCGAGCGCATGGGCTTAGTAAGTGGAATGAAAGATCCCCTATGGGGAGGGGTTAAAGCTCTTTACCACGATGCTTCGCCGCACCGGTTGATGTGTGTTCGATTGAATGTAAGATACGTTCAATCAGGCATACTACGTTTGATATTATTGCTTTTAATTCTTTGTATGCATGATTCAATCGAGCGCATGGGCTTAGTAAGTGGAATGAAAGATCCCCTATGGGGAGGGGTTAAAGCCCTTTACCACGATGCTTTGCCGTGCCGGTTGATGTGTGTTCGATTGAATGCAAGATACGGTCAATCGGGCATACTAAGTATGATATTATTGTTTTTTTTTAATTCTTTGTTTGCATGATTCCATCCAGCGCATGGGCTTAGTAAGTGCAATGTAAGATCCCCTATGGGGAGGGGTTAAAGCCCTTTACCACGATGCTTTGCCGCGCCAGTTGATGTGCGTTCGGTTGAATGTAAGATACATTTGATCGGACATACTGAGCTTGACATTGTTGTCTTTATTCTTTGTGTTGCATGCATCAGGTCTGGTTCCGTTCGAACGCGTTCTTGAACGCTACACGAACGTGAACCTTCTGTTTACCGTTCGAACGAGTTCTCGAACGCTACGCGAATGCACACGCACTTTCTTAATCTTATCATGCATCAGGTCTGGTTCCGTTCGAACGCGTTCTCGAACGCTATACGAACGCGAACCTTCTGTTTACCATTCGAACGTGTTTTCAAACGCTACGCGAACACGCACCCACTGAACTGAGTCATTTTCATCAGTTTTCCTAGTAGCTATCCCCACATGTATGAATACAACGTGTTTAATGTATTACAATTCATATGCCCATGTCATGATAACATTTGAGTATTATTTCTTGTGGTATATCAGATGGAAACCCATACATAAATTCCGTAGCCGATTCCGAATGGACGGTAGTACGGTCTGTACTTGGGATACAATTCCACGTACCATTTGAGAAGGTGCTCACATGTGTGCTCGTGTGGTTAGTATGTGTGCTTGTGTTTTTCTTGAATATAATATGCCAGTGAAGTTGTATGTTCGTTGTTACTTTAATGTATTTTCAAGCATGCAATCTTAGATGTGAGATATATGTGAATTTAGGTGTAAGTTTTATTTTATACATGTGAATTTAAAAGCATGATACTCTTTGAAATAAGTGTTACTTAAGCTTGATTGAATTATTACATAAATCCTTTTATTACAAGTGACATAAGTAAGGGACCATTCTGAACCCAACGGTTTGAGGTCTTCCCTTGCGAGGGGTTAGTGCGGCCTTAAATCTCATTTTCCCGGTTCACACCGGGTGGCGACTCCATTACTCTCCGGTTTAGTCCCCCGCGGGGTACGCCGTACTCCCAATTAGGCCGCGAGCCTAGGACAGCATGCGTCGCCCAGTTTCTGTGTCCCACAGTCTTGTGACTCCACTGGGGATAGAGAATCGGCCCCGAAATATTGTCTTGTAATGTTTGGATTTATGTTCTAATTGACCGTGTCTATAGTGGATGAAATGGGGGTTTAATCAAAGGCATTTTGAGGCTAGGTAATGGTTTGGTGTCTTCCTTCCCTCACTACCTTTCTGGAAGGAAAAACTGTGAAGGCACCTAGATAGCCATCTACTCCTAGCCTATTGTGATGGACTAATTTGGAGGACTCGTTGTTTATTCCTGACACCAAGCGATAAGAGCCTAAGAGGCTTGGGTATTTAAGTGAGCCTCGCTCCACCTTCCCTCTGGGGAATCTACAATGAGAAATCCATTTGACAGTCCGTCACACACCATAGCTCATTGGCACGTACCTTAGTGTATAAAAAAGGGTGCGCTCACTTGGTTGCTCGAACCCTTGATTGGGGAGACCTAGTTGTGGGCCATCCTTCGCCGATGAGAGCCTTTGTCTACACTCCTGCGAACCCACCCATAGACCGGGTTTGTATGGTTAAAGTAACAATTATTTCCTTGAGTATGTGCTTGTGGACCATCCTCATTTGGATGCAATTGGACTATTGTCAGAAATGCAAACTTGCTGGGCCATTTAAACTGGGGCGAGTTCGTAACTTATGACTATTAGGCCCAAAGCTTCTGAAATGATGATGGGCCATTACGTAGAAATTATTACTTTATGTTTGCATTATCTTTCTTTTATGTTTGTGTTTGGGAACATCGTTGTTTGGATCCATTTGGACCATTCGTCATTGGATATGGGCTTGTTGGGCCATTTAAACTGGGACAAGAACGTATTTTATGACGATTGGGCCAAAAGCTTCTAAGTGTTGATGGGCCACTTTGTGCTTGTGTTCGGAACATTACCATTTGGATTTAGTTGGGCTCCTTGCCATGAGATGTGAACTCGCTGGGCCATTTAAACTGGGACGAGTTCACTCCTATGACAGTTAGCCCAAAAGCTTCTAAAATGATAACGGGCCGATTTGTTTGAAAATTTTTGTTGATTTGGTATGTTATATATGTTACATGCATCTCATGCACCCCATGCATACATACATCATGCTCACATTTGTGTTCTGAAAGCCATCATAGATTCCCATTGGGTTAGGGAAGAGGGAAGACTCACCAAAAGACCGGTAACAGATATGAGTACATCCGATAATGAGGTATCCCGGATAGATCAGTTGGAAAATGGTTTCGCCAAGATTACCGAACAATTGCAAGCCTTGACTACTGCCATAACAAATATGACTGTGCCCCGTACTGAGGGAAACTCTGAGAATATAAGACGTGAGGAGCCTCCGAATGGGTTGGGGGATGACATCCCCGCTTTTGATGATGACATGGCAGAGTATGCAACAGGCAGAGTGATTGGGTCTCAGGCAGAATTTCAGAAGCTTCGAGATCAGGTTGAAACAGTTACCCGCAAAATGAGGGGTAAACATGAAGAGTTGTTAGATTATGAGGCAATGACCTTTGAAGAACAGCTGCCAGCTCAGTTTAAAATGCCCGACATGGCCAAGTTTAATGGGAATGGAGACCCGAGAGTCCATCTGCAGCAATATGTCTCAGTCATGAGTTCAGTGGGCCTATCACAGCGCCAAGTCCAAAAGATCTTTTGGATGTCACTCGAGGGGGCACCTGTGGTTTGGTATCATAGCCTTGAGAATAAGGTTAAAGAAGATTGGAGGGAACTAGCTGATGCTTTTCTGAAGCAGTATGTTACAGACTTAGAGATTGACTTGTCACTTCGTGATTTGGAGAACACTAAGCAGAAGCCGGAAGAAAGCTTCAAGGAGTATGTAGACCGCTGGAGAAGCCAACTTCTGAAGATGCAGACTCGGCCCTCTGAGAAAGACCAGATTAAGATGATTATCAAGGGCACCAAGCCCTCTATTTATGGTAAGCTGAGGAGGATGACTTCGATGATTTCTAATTTTCGACAGTTGAGGGAAACTGTCATGGATATTGAGGAAGAAGAGGCTGAAAATAGAAAGTTTTATTGCCAGAATAAAAGAACTTTTGGGGGGCCTTCTGAGACCAAGCCCGCTACCGCTGAGGTCACTGCCATCAAAAGCAGGCGATTTTCCAACCTTGGTAAGCTTCTTTCAAGGGTGTTCGAAAAGCTGAAGGCGCAAGGACTTCTGGAACCCTTAGAGGCTAAACCAATTCCAAACCCTGTACCACCCAACCTTGACCTAAGCCTGTATTGTCACTTCCATCAGAGAAGGGGTCACGAAACTGATAGCTGCACCCGCCTTAGGCATGAGATCCAAAACCTCTTTAACTCCCACAAAATACCTGACCTAGAAAGAGAACAACCCAACACACACAAAAATCCCCTACCCAACTACATGATCAACTCTGGCCTACCCGAAACCCTTGTCCTCCAAACTCTCAACCACTCAGCTTCATTCATAGGAATATGGGATGACAACGGTGGAGAACCATAGGCCAATGAAGAAGGCAATGCTGCGAATGATGAAGTTATTCCTCCTAGTTTATTTGATCCTGCATTTTTAATAAAGACATTGATTTGTGTCTCTTCGTTCGAACCTTTTCTTAATGATAATAAAGACGTTCGTTTTGCTTACTTGCCTGAATCTCTTCCTTTCAACCGGCAACATGAGTATATTTGAGAAAAGCATTCAACCTTGTTACTATGAAATTCAGTGATGTTTAGAACACGGGGAATTCCCGAAAGCAGCAAGCAGAAAAGATATGATGATCATTCAGAAATTAGGAAATGGGGCAGTGAGACTATCAGACTTGGAAGGGAATGAGTTCACCGAGCCGATTAAAGTGGAAAGGTTGAAGCAGTACTTTGCCTGAGGAAGAATTGGCGGGAGACCTAACCCAACGGGATAAGAAACTCATTCATTCATGCATGCATACACGTAACATACTTTGCATTCTTTTGTGTTTGTTTTGCTTTGTATTCACAGGTTTTGAAGCAGAAAGAGGGAAAGCGGCAAAGACAAACCAATCAGGAATAGCGACAGCACAGTATCAGTCTGGGGGCGAGGCCCATATCAGTATCAGTCTGAGGGCAAGGCCAATATCGGTATCAGTCTGGGGGCGAGGCCCATATCAGTATCAGTCTAGGGGCGAGGCCCATATCAGTATCGGTTGGGGGCGAGGCCCATATCGGTTTCAATCTTGGGGATGAGTCCCAGGGAAGAGGCCCATGTCAGTATCAGTTGGGGGCGAGGCCCATATCAGTATCAGTTGGGGGCGAGGCCCATATCAGTTTCAGTCTTGGGGATGAGTCCCAGGGGCGAGGCCCATATCAGTATCAGTTTGGGGCGAGGCCCACATCAGCATCACTCTAGGAACGAGGCCCACATCAGCATCAGTATCAATTTAGCCGGGAATGGCACTCCAAGAATGGAAACACAGTTCGAGAATGAACAAGCCGGGAATGACACTCCAAGAATGGAAACACAGTTCATGAATGAACAAGCCGGGAATGGCACTCCAAAAATGGAGCAAGGTTCGGAAATGGACCACTCTCATATCAGTATTGGTTCGGAAATGGACTATCTCTCCTCAGCAATGGTTCAGAAATGGACCACTCTCATATCAGTAACGGTTCAGAAATGGACCACTCTCTTATCAGCAACAGTTCGAAAATAGACCACTCTCATATCAGTGTTGGTTCGGAAATGGACTATCTCTCATCAGCAACGGTTCGAAAATAGACCACATCATTATCAGTAACGGTTCGGAAATGGACCACTCTCATATCAGTATTGGTCCGGAAATGGACTATATCTCCTCAGCAATGGTTCAGAAATGGACCACTCTCATATCAGTAACGGTTCGGAAATGGACCACTCTCTTATCAGCAACGGTTCGGAAATGGACCACTCTTATATCAGTATTGGTTCGGAAATGGACTATATCTCCTCAGCAATGGTTCAAAAATGGACCACTATCATATCAGTAACGGTTCGGAAATAGACCACTCTCTTATCAGTAACGGTTCGGAAATGGACCACTCTCATATCAGTATTGGTTCGGAAATGGACTACCTCTCATCAGCAACGGTTTGAAAATGGACCACATCATTATCAGTAACGGTTCGGAAATGGACCACTCTCATATCAGTATTGGTCCGGAAATGGACTATCTCTCCTCAGCAATGGTTCAGAAATTGACCACTCTCATATCAGGCATGGTTCGGAAATGGACTATCTCTCATTAGCAACGGTTCGGAAATGGACCATCATCTCATCACTTGCCGAAAATGGCACTCTGAAAATGGAGCAACAGTTCGGAAATGGACCATTATCTCATCTCGCCGAAAATAGCACTCCGAAAATGGAGCACGGTTCGAAATGTACCATCATCTCATCTCGCCGAAAATGGCACTCCAAAAATGGAGCACGAATCGAAAATGGACAGACATCACTTCAGCAACGCCTCGGAAATGGGGTTTAGCATACCGAAAATGGTAAAACCAGATCAACTCAACTCAACACAGCAGGCAAACCAGGAGACAGCTGGCGACCCAGGTAAGTAAAATGCATTGCATGTACTTTGATAAGATTGTCACTGTCACACACTGCACAAGTCCCATCAAAGAGGAGGCGACTGTAGGCATTGCATTTTTGCATATAAATCCCGATGATGAGTCTCAGTTAGAGGCACTACCTTTTTAGCTAAGGATATTGCGGGAAACAGAGGTCGGAAGGGGAAATTCAGAATAAGTACGTCATCAAGTTCATTTCACAAGTTCACTGTCTTCGTTAGTGCTGCGTTCGTTACTTCGTTCGAATGTCAGGCAGATTGCGGACGTTCGTGTAGCGTTCGAATGGGCGTTCGAACGGCGTCGGTGTTTCTGGTTTTGCTGCTAGCCTCGCACCCCAGCCCAATTAGCCCCCCAAAGCCCATAAAACACATCCCAATTAATAAAACACATTTAAAACACATGGGAAATTAAATTAAATATTAAATAAAATAATTAAACCATTTACCAATTAAATAAAACATAAAATATAATCATACCTAATAAAGATAAATCAAATATATTAACTTCCTAACTAAACAAATCACATACTAAATTAAAAATATGTCATGCCTAATTAAAATCAATCATAACAAATTAAATATATTGACTTCCTAATCTAGCCAAGATTTGTCCCCCCTCAATCTAATCATTTCCTTGTTGAATACCAAATCAAATCCTCCTTTTAATGCCAAAATCCCTTCCTTGTGAGACAAGGTGAAACCCTAGCCCTTCTCTATATAAACAACCCCTAACCAAGACATGCATCCTCTAGCTCATACAGATAACTCACAAAAAAAAATCACAACACAAAGAGCCTTAGCCACTCACGGAAATAGCAACAAGAAGAACATAAACAATTCCCTTCATCTCCTCCACTCCATAACCGAAAAACTCCCCAATACAGCAGCCCTCCATCACCGAAAATATACCTCCAAACAGCAGCCCAAACACACCCCAAACAGCCCTTGAAACACGCCTGGACAGCAGCCCAAACCACTCCCAAAACAGAAAATACTCGAAACAGTTCATTGAAACGTTAAGACAGTGACTTGAATAGTGAGCAGAAAATACAGAAGAAACAGCAGCAAAACGGAGACCAGACGGCGAGCAAAGCAGCAAAACAGTGAGCTAAGACGCTGAACCAGTGAATCGGAAGAATAAGGAGCTTTTACCCCTTCCGATCTCTGCAAAACGCAAGTCCGAAGACGACTTAAAAGGTTAGACCTGAGGGTACTTTCCACACTCATCTTTATTTGATTTTTGTTATTTATTTTGACTGTATTTTAATTATTTGTTGAATCTTGTGTGTGTATGATGCGTGTTGTGGGTATTGGATGAATGAAAGAGTGTCGTCTCTTGTGGTATATAGGATGGAAACCCAGACGTAAATTCCGTAGCCGAATCCAAATGGACGGTAGTGCGGTCTGTACTTGGGATACAACTCCACGTACCGCTTGAGTAACCGGCACCTTCTTTTGTTTCATGTTGCTTTGATTTATTTATTTATTTTTCGGCACTTGAATTCTGCATGTTGATTATTTATGTATGATTTAATCGAGCGCATGGGCTTAGTAAATGGAATGAAAGATCCCCTATGGGGAGGGGTTAAAGCCCTTTACCACGATGCTTTGCCGTGCCGGTTGATGAATGTTCGGTTGAATGCAAGATACGTTCAATCGGGTATACTACGTTTGATATTATTGCTTTTAATTCTTTGTATGCATGATTCAATCGAGCGCATGGGCTTAGTAAGTGGAATGAAAGATCCCCTATGGGGAGGGGTTAAAGCCCTTTACCACGATGCTTTGCCGTGCCGATTGATGTGTGTTCGATTGAATGCAAGATACGTTCAATCAGGCATACTACGTTTGATATTATTGCTTTTAATTCTTTGTATGCATGATTCAATCGAGCGCATGGGCTTAGTAAGTGGAATGAAAGATCCCCTATGGGGAGGGGTTAAAGCCCTTTACCACGATGCTTTGCCGTGCCGGTTGATGTGTGTTCGATTGAATGCAAGATACGGTCAATCGGGCATACTAAGTCTGATATTATTGTTTTTTTTTTAATTCATTGTTTGCATAATTCCATCGAGCGCATGGGCTTAGTAAGTGCAATTAAGATCCCCTATGGGGAGGGGTTAAAGCCCTTTACCACGATGCTTTGCCGCGCCGGTTGATGTGCGTTCGGTTGAATGTAAGATACGTTTGATCGGACATACTGAGCTTGACATTGTTGTCTTTATTCATTGTGCTGCATGCATCAGGTCTGGTTCCGTTCGAACGCGTTCTCGAACGCTACACGAACGCGAACCTTCTGTTTACCGTTCGAGCGCGTTCTCGAACGCTACGCGAATGCACACGCACTTTCTTAATCTTATCATGCATCAGGTCTGGTTCCGTTCGAACGCGTTCTCGAACGCTATACGAATGCGAACCTTCTGTTTACCGTTCGAACGCGTTTTCAAACGCTACGCGAACACGCACCCACTGAACTGAGTCATTTTCATCAGATTTCATACATAGTTTTCCTAGTAGCTATCCCCACATGTATGAATACAACGTGTTTAATGTATTACAATTCATATGCCCATGTCATGATAACATTTGAGTATTATTTCTTGTGGTATATCGGATGGAAACCCAGACATAAATTCCGTAGCCGATTCCGAATGGACGTTAGTACGGTCTGTACTTGGGATACAATTCCACGTACCACTTGAGAAGGTGCTCACATGTGTGCTCGTGTGGTTAGTATGTGTGCTTGTGTTTTTCTTGAATATAATATGCCAGTGAAGTTGTATGTTCGTTGTTACTTTAATGTATTTTCAAGCATGCAATCTTAGATGTGAGATATATGTGAATTTAGGTGTAAGTTTTATTTTATACATGTGAATTTAGAAGCATGATACTCTTGGAAATAAGTGTTACTTAAGCTTGATTGAATTATTACATAAATTTTTTTATTACAAGTGACATAAGTAAGGGACCATTCTGAACCCAACGGTTTGAGGTCTTCCCTTGCGAGGGGTTAGTGCGGCCTTAAATCTCATTTTCCCGGTTCACACCGGGTGGCGACTCTATTACTCTCCGGTTTAGTCCCTCGCGGGCTACTCCGTACTCCCAATTAGGCCGCGAGCCTAGGACAACATGCGTCGCCCAGTTTCTGTGTCCCACACTACCACTCCTTGGACCTCCATCAATAGGACAAAAATCTTAATATGGGATTTTGGATCAGTATGGCCTTTGTAGGGCGTCATTGACGACATGTTGAATCGTCTTGGGAACATTACCGACCTTATTTCTTATGTGAAAGGAGATTCAACCTCGCCGTCCCGAGCATCTCCCGTATCATTTTTGAGGTTTACTACCCACTTGGCATTTCTTTTCTTAACCAAGATCTTATATTGCCATTTGTGTTACCATGCCGCCTCCCGCGGCCTTCTTCGCGTCTGTCACCCCGGGTGCGGCGTTCCTCATGACTTGAGACTTCCCGTCCAGTTTCACCAGGCTTCTTATCTCCCCTTCTGGCATCGCGGGGGCAATCATAAGAAGAATCTGGTGACTGTCTCCCCAATTCTTCTTCTCACATATCCTCCGTTTGTAAATCTTTTTCTACCACTACGGACCTCATCCCGTAGGGACCCTTCCTCCTAGGTTCATCGTCATCACTCACATTTGCATCTCTTTTTCCTTCCGCTATTTTGCCTATCCTCCGACTGGTTCTGGCTTCAAGTCTCTCATTATTCGTCTCTTCCATCCTCTCCAGTCTGTTCATCATGGATTTCAAAAGGATTTGATTTTCTTCCCTATCTTTCCTCATATTTTCCTCCATCTTCTCCATCCATTCCGTTGTTGAACTCCCTGACGACCGGTGATTTCCACCTTCTACCATAGTCTTACCACGCGAACTCCTTTTTGTTGGACTCCCCACAAACGGCGCCAACTGTTGACGGCTGATTTTAGTCTCAGGGGTAATAAGGGCTTTTCGTTCCCGAGAAAATCTTCCTGCAACTGTGAATTTGTTTTTGTTATGGGAAACCAAAAGCAAATTTGGCAAAAGATAGATGAACACACCAATCAACAAAGGGATTTAACGTGGTTCGGCGGATCTGATCCAACCTACATCCACGGGCACAAAACAGGTGATATTCTATTACTAAAAATACGTTGTTACTTGTTTACAGGTCTAATAAATTATTCTCTCTCCTTTTTTCAAGTATTCTCTCCCCTCCCATTTATACTAGCAAATAGGCGGTTTCCCTTTCCCACAAGACTTCTTGGCCTAAACTACATTTGCCTTCATCTTAATTCTATAAGAACACTGACTTAACATCTTATCCTATAAAAATAGGATGATTTATCATCTCATCCCGTAAAAATAGGATGATTTATCATATGGAACATATCTCGCCATTTGCTCGGTCTGCAAGAGGTCGGTCACAATGGTCCTCTGAACTGAGAATGCTTCCACCGATCTGATAATGATCGGTCATCCGACCTTAAGTGGTCGGTCACCGATCATAAAGTGATCGGTCATTTACCATTGGCGCATGCAACATCGAATGGTCGGGTCGGTATTAATGGTCTCGATCAAGAAGGGAGTTACCCTTTTGCCACTGCCGTGCTGCTTAAATACCATAGTGCTTGAAAATACCATCAACAGAACCCATGTAATATGATACTTGCAATAGTGACACAATAAAAACTGAGAAACAGAGAGGCTCGAAGTAGTAGAAACCAGAAGCATAATTGCAGAAGAAGACAAAGTCACAGAGACGAATAGAGAAGAGAATCGAAGCAGTGAGCAGAGAAGATAAAATAGTGAGATAAGAATAAGGAACCCACGCAAATTGAATCAATTTAATTGATTTGAAACCACATCGATTTATATACTCCAAAACCACGTTGTTTTGAAAAGTGCTGAAAGTAAAAATATGATCTGATCGGATCATATTTTATCTGAACCGATCCAACATCCAACGAACAAAATAAATATAATCTGATTTGATTTGGGACATAGATCCGATCTAATTTAATATTATATTATTAGATCGAATCTGACCCGATACAATCTAATGTCCAGGGCTACCCCAAACCCATCAAATGGGGTAACATCCTTTATCAAAGTATTAAACTCCCATCCAAGACCTTTATGATATAATATCCACAACACTCCCTCCATCCACTAGTATATTGTCCACATCCAACCCGACTATATTAGCAATGATTATAAGCGTGTCATCATGGGGATAGCTAACTCACTGAGCATCTTCGTCTGTGAACATGATTGGAACAGGTCAGGTTTTTCGGATCTTCGAAAACCGTCTGACTGTTCAACACCTTGGGGCCTTTGATTTTGTAATAATTCTTCCTGGCTTGGTTTAAATCTCTAGCCAGTGTTCTTCCTCCTGCTATCGTGAACACTGGATGCCGCTCCTGATATTGTCTGGCCCTCATGAATTCATGATATATGCACTCTTTGAGGTAGCCATTCTGTTGGGGTTTTGGGTGGTAATTCGGGTAAACGCAGCGGAGCGCGGAAAATCAAAATTTTCCGATTTCAATAATTTTTCTTGGGTAATTAAAATAAAATAATTACTCAATACTTAAAAATTGAATTTTTTACCCAAAAAATCAGATTTTTCAGTAATTACCGTTTTGCCCCAAAACTTTGTATTTTTTTCATTTTAGTCCTAAATTGTCAAATACAATTCTAATTGATTCCAAATCAATCCCAAAATGATTTGTACATGTCTAATACAGGAAAATACAATTTGCAACTCAAGAAGACAATTTTTCCTCTTATTGCCGAATGGTCCCTAAACTTTCAAGAATTTGCAATTTGGTCATTTTTGTTCAAACCATGTCAAGATCAAATCCAAACATTCCCAAATTTAATATACATCATATATACATCAAATCTCATCACATATATGAAAAGTCCCAAATTTGGTGAATGTTAAAAACCCTAATTTTATAATTTCAAAAATTAACAAAATTAACACCAAATTAATTAAATTCAATTCTTACAACACCAAACAAGCCTCACCAACATGAAATAGCTCAAGAACAATTCTAAGTCAATCATGAGTGGCTAAGTAACTCTATAATGGCAACTAGCCATCAAATGGCAAAAAGAAAGCTTAATAAATAATTTCAAGCATTCTAAAAACATATACATGCTTCTATCTTTCAATCAAGTTCTCAATCATCAAAACACATCCACAAAAGAGTAGAGAAGAAACTAAGCTACTCATATAGAAGCCTAGTATGAAAAAACAATTTTCATAAAGGAAAAAGTAAGAAAAAACTTACTAAAATCCTTATTTTCCAAGCTTTTCTTCCTTTCTTTCTCATTTTCCTCTCTTTCTCTCTTTGTATTTTATTTTTAGGGTTCTTGAATTATGAAATAAAAACAAAAAAGAAAACAAGGCTTATATAATTTCCCTAAATTGCCGAGAATTAATGGAAAAATACTAGCCATATATTTTCTATTTTTGTTTCAATAATTGGAAAATATTTAATGAATATTTGTGGTTATAAAACATTAATCAAATTAATGTTTATCACAAAATATCCAATAAAATTATGCCAAATAAAACCAATCAAAATTGGCCACTTTATCCAATTAAAATAAGCCATTTAGTTTACTTAATAAAGTAAACTAGATATTTAATATTTAATTAATTTAATTATTTAACATTTAAATAATCAAATAATTAAAGACAAATATCTCAAATATATGTATTATATTTACATTAAATAATCAAAATACATATATTAATAATAAATGTCAAATATCACAATTCGACATTTAATAAATGGCCGAAAGATCCCAAACGCATGTATCTTCGTTTAACCGTTAAACGACTTATAAATAATCAGTATTATTTATAAAAGTTGTCGTAGTGCCCTACAAGTATATCTCATTAGTGAGACTCTCTAGGTTCAGGCATATCCATCACGAAATCCAATTTCGTGTCCATAATCTACCCACTCGTAAATTATGACGAACACAGATAAAATCTATGGACCATACATGTCGAGGTCACTACATACATATAATCCTTCCGTCACAGGTATCCGGATTATCCTAGAGATATAGATATAAACGTCAAATCTCTTTAGGTTTAATCTCGTTGACGATTCTATTAGCAATCTCTTAAATAACACTTAGAACTTATTTCTACAGTATACCACGGGCCCATGGATTTAACAGATTGCTAATTCCATAATGAATACCTATGCTCTATACACAGAACTGACGAATCCTATCTTGATACGCACAGGATATCCAGAGGATCAGTCCACACTTAATGAACAGGCAGAGGTCTGATCTAAATATATCGGTGGCATGACTGCCATCAAAGTGTGGAGAATACCTCATACATCCGCAGTGGTATCTCAAGTTGAAGGATCACTATGCTCACTCAACCCGAGAAGATTCTTATTGACGTTGATGTACCATATATTAAGAATCTTCAGTGAGTCGTTCAATGTTTATCCGATATAACCTACGTGTCTATATGAGTCTCCCGAGACTCATGGTTCATTGAGAAACCATTAGAATCCAACATTCCACTATACGACACGTACCGGTCTCAGCGGGTTTACTTACTGACCAAGTAATTGTAAACCTTGACCAGGAACAGTTAAAGAATGATACTGTTATGATACTACTCAATATCAGTTGCGACGCTTTTGCAACTGTATCATAACCAATCACTCTATGATTTTTTTATGTCCTTACCTTATAATAAAAGAATTTATATTTTAGAAACTGTTTATTTTATTCATTAATAAAATATATACACAAAAGTATTTACAGGGAAATACTTAAGAAATTGGCGCTCTGAGCACCAACCCTAACAAAATCTCCCACTTTCTCTAGTGCCAATATCGATTGTATCTAATACCCATCGACTCCACATGCTTATCAAATAACTTCGGAGGTATGGCATGTTGGAATCAGGCGCAGCGGAAGCGCGGTTCGGGCAAAATCGTAATTTCAAAAATTTTAAAGTTACCGAATAAATTATTCGATATCATATATCTATAATTTATTCATATTTCACATAAAAATATTATTCGATGCCATATAATGACATAATTAATAATGAAACTTTAGGAAACTTTCACGGAAATGATTTTCCGCAAAATAGCATAAAACGCGTTTTAGTTGAACCGACTAACCGAGACCACACGGGGGCTGCCCAGGTCAGCCCCAATGGTATTTGGACAGTTCATGGGCTGCCCAAACAGTGAACACTTCATTGTTTGGACAGTCGTAACCCGATAAGCCCGAAAACTCACCTGGTAACGCCGTTTTCACTTTTTTTCACTCCGAAACAATTTCTGAAAATTATCCTAACTTCCAATATACATTCAACACATCTAATTGACATATTTTTATCACAAAAATTCCAGATTTTCAGTTCTGAAATTGAGAACAAAAAACAGTCCACAAATTATGCTTTAAATCCAATTTTAGCATGATTAATCTAATTAATCCCACACCCATTCAAAGCCACCACACATGAAGAACTCTAAAACAATTATAGGCATAACAAGAGTGGTCATTACACTCTAGAATTGCAACCAAGTTGTCCAACAACAAATTGAACTCAAATTACCTTAATCTAGTTCAAATTTTACTTACACATGCACCTAGCCACTCAAACCATCATCCAAAAGAAAAAGCCCCAATGTTGAGTAAACAAAAGAAACCCTACAACTATTGTAGAAGCTCAAGAACATCAAAAATAATTTTTCAAGCTAAAGGAAATCAAAGCTTACCTCACAAAACTTCAAAATCCCTAAACTTGTTCTTGATTTATGCTTTTTCTTTTTGTCTCTCAAAATTTGGAAGCCATTTTTGAGAGGCTCCATTCGGCCACTTCATTACCAAAAACAAAGAAAACTTTTTTTTTCCTTTTCTTTGGTAAAAAGTGGTGTGAGTCGTCAAGGGGGAAACTTGGTCATTATTGTTTTTGGCCAACTACCATACTAAAGAAAGAAAAAATAATTTCTTTAGTCAACCACCCACCAAAAGAAAAGAAAACAATTTTATTCTCACAAAAAACAAAAGTGGCGTGAAGGGAAATCATTTTTTGTCAAAATTGTTTAATTTTAATCATATTAAAATACTAGGTGATAAAGCCAACACTTGGCTTAGTAAAAACATATATTACTTTAATATATTTTAGACTATAAATAGGCTTGTTACACTTGTAAAGTAAAAAAATAAATTGTCTAATTCATTAATTAGATAAATTATTTATTTACTTTTAAAGTGTCAAGCCATCATTTATTAATAAATGTGTATCTAATCTAATTATGTATCAAATACAAATACATATTAAAATGATCAAAATTTTACCGGCATGTGTAAATTCGTTTACCGATTAAACGATTCGAATTAATTAATTTAATTCGAAAAAAAATTATAAATAATCAGTATGATTCATAACGTATTGCCCAAGTGCTCAACGAGTACACTTCATATTGTGGGAATCTCTAAGTTTAGGTTTATCCGTCACGAAATCCAATTTCATGTCCAGAATTCACCCACTCATGAATTATGATGACCATGGATAATCTCGCTAAACTATGCAAGTCGAGGTCATTGCATACGTATAATCCCTCCATCACAGGCTATCAATATTATACCGAGGATATAGATAAGAACGTCAAATTCCTAAGGTATAATATATTCGATTTTTAAATTTACGATCTCTACATAACACTCGGAACTTGCTTCCGAAGTATAGCACGACCATGGATTTACTAGATCGCAAATACGTAAATGATACCTATGCCCTGTACACAGGACTGACTGATTCTATCTGATACTCATAGGATATCATGAACATCAGTCCACACCTAACAAACTGGTAGAGGTCTGATCTAAATAGATCGGTGACGTGACTGTCATCAAAGTGTGGAGGATATCTCATATATCCACAGTGGTATCTCAAGTCGAAGGACCACTATACTACTCGACTCGAGAAGATTCCTTTTTACTTTGGTGTACCATCTATTAGGAAATCTTCGATGAGTCATTCAGTGTTTATCAAATAAACACCTACACGTCTATACGAGTCTCCCAAGACTCATGGTTCATTGGGATAAACCATCAGACCAAGTCTCGATATACGACATGTACTGGTCTCAACGGATTTTACTAACTGACCCGTGTTAGTAAATCTTGACCAGGAACTTTATTTGATAATATACTTCTAGTAGTAACACTTCCCAATGTCAATTACAAACAACTTTGTAGCTGCGCACTACAAAATATATTATCAAGACTTTGTATAATATATACATATCACTAAATTATATTTAGTTTCAATCTAATCGTAATTAGATCGAATATGTATATAAAAACAAGAAGCACTACCATAGTTAAGTAATATTATGGAAAACGAATTGTTCGTATTCATGAATTGGATAAAAATACGATCCGGATTGGCACTCCGAGCACCAACCCTAATAATTTCTCCCACTTGCTCTAGTGCCAATCCACGGTATCATATACACATCTAAATATGTATTACATACGCATGGTCCTCAAGAGCTGACCTAGCACTCAAGAGATAATCAACAACAAGTAAGCCCACTATAACATATTGAGTTTGTCCAACAAACCCAATCGTCTCCCTTAGCCAGCATCATTCATATATTGTATAACATAAGCTATACATCAATATGACTCAGATGCGACATCAATATTGTGCTACAGCTACTGAGTTGTCTATGTATGTAAGGATCAAATCTAAAATACTATGCAAACAACCGCAAGCACAATACTAATATTAAAACTTCTAATCTATAAGGTCACTTTGTAACTTCACAAGTCAATACTTCATAAGTTACAACTAATTCCACTAATACAGTAGAATCAACCGTGACACTCCCACTGCATCTTTTCTGACTCTATATGACGTAGACTATCTAGCGTCATAATTAGACTCAAAACTAATCTGACCCTAATGGTTGCGGATTATATTCTTGATGAATAAGAAACTCGTTCTTAATATCTCAAACATGTTTCAAGACACATCATGTGGTCTATAACATATGAAAATAGTTTGTAACAATAACGACTAAATTGATATTTTTAATCGCATGTAATATTGTATTAATTATGCCATCATCCTATGATGCATAAATGACTAGACATTCTAATCAATTTCTCTTTCGACAAAGGAATCATCCTTTATGAAAGATGAATACTATATACAAGAGACATACTAACTATCAAACAATTATACTACCTGTCACACAGATATTCTTGATGTGTCCTTTATTAGATCATATCTAATGAACGACTAATGACAGTATCTCACAAGTCTCTTGTTTTATATCATATATGAAACTTTGTATCAAATATAACAGAGACTACTTTCACTGCTTTCACGGAGAAAAGAATACTTAGGTAAACCTTTAACCTCACAAAAATCTCATTATTATATTACTAATGATAATGTCATTAGGATATACAATACTAGAAAGAAATTTGTACGCTCCCACTAACCCTACTATCATAAATTTATTCTCTATGCTTTGATAAAATCAGACAATCTGACTGATATCAAAAATAAAGAACACAGATTTCCGGAAAGCTCACCTGAGTCTACAATAGGCTTCATTAGCTAGTATACAAAACCGTAATTTTAGCAGAATACAAACACTAGGGCCATTTCAGAATGAACTCTTCAAACAAAGAAATCACAATGGATCTCTTATTCGAAGAATCCATTCAAGAATGCCACTTTGTATTCTTTAGCCAAAATACATAGTTTAATATCAACATTAACCAACAGATCCTTAATTGTTCAATTAGTGTGACTAGAGACAAGTTTCCTCAAAATCTACAATAGATTATTGAGTATAACCTTTCTCACTGTCATATTATAAAGGTCAAACCTTTAACAAGCTCACTTTGCTTTTGCTGCGCAAAAAATTTGCAAATTTTATGAATGATTCATAACGAAAGCTTAATCAAGTTCAAAACTTGATTGTACTAAGCTACAAATAATCTTAGATCTATGGTTTAATGCTAACTTCCGAAATAGATATCAATTATCGCTCCCACTATAAGTTATAGGATAATTGTCTTCAATAAAAAAACAACAGAATCATTAAGTATCAAATACTTCGTAAATGATTCTGACATCCTATTGGACTTATATGAACGATGTCTAAGGGTCTTTTCATATTATTAATTACGTACTTCCATTTATAGTTTATCATTCTCACATTTGACTTCAATAAGTCAAGTCTTTTCTACAATGGTCAACATCCGATGTTACACACCAAGTAATAAAATAATTTTATTGATTGGGATCGTAGAAAATATATTCTATCAAATAAAATGCAATATTCTATTAAATAGAATAAATGATAAATTTTTACTTGTACCTCCGAGGCGCAAATACTTTTCAATTATATAACCATTATACAAAAGAAAGATTCAAATCTCAAACTTTTCAAGATTCAAATTTTCTACGTATACATATCATATATGTAACTGTAGAAACTAATGGAACATTAATTAAAAGGATGGATTAGTGTTACTGGAGCATATCCCCAATAGTATTGAAACTAATTTGGTAACACTCAATATCAAATGAACCAAAACATATAAGATTCGATTTCTCCCACTAATCAATTTCATAATGATGGAATCGTAGATTCATTAAATAACCTTAGAACCAATTGCCATAAATTCATATGTATGATCGTATAAAGCATCTGTGAACAATTCAAAGACTAATGATGAATTTTAAAGATATATTTTTCAAAACTTCGGACCGAAAATATTTGAACCAGTCAAAATATTCGATCAATCGTTTCATTAGAATAGATTGAAAGTTCTCAAACTCTTTAAGACGTTCAATATGTGTTCTTTCAGAAATGCGTAACTAAGTCATGACAATTCATTAACTAAGTTCGAAGTAAAGAAAACTACTCAATGAAATTTATAATTCATTGAACTACATACATCCAATGTATTAGTTTAATAAATCTGTGGTCCAATGATGATCATTGGTTAAATGGGATTTGATTACATTCCTGAATACAATATTCAATAAATGGATAAGGATATGTGGTGTGATCCCGTATCAGACCATCATTTACCATACATAATAAGCATCTAATGCCTAAGTGATAAAATCTCATAAAGCACAGTTCTAAATTATTTAGTTAACCGAATATTTTCTTAATGTTTATCTTTTCATCAATGACACTACTAGTCATATTAAAATATGAAATAACTATTTATAAAGAACAAGTAACTATCCAATAGTCGCAAGTTCTGATATCAAATATCAAAACAATCATTAAATAATATTTTAAATAACTAGACGAGAGATCTGGTATCCAATACCTACAATTGTCGTATTGTGAGAATCAATATTCTCTATACACAACTATACACATCTCCTTTCTTTAGCTATATAATTTGTCTTCAACTATTCATAACAATTGCAAATAATTGATTAGCAAACAGTGTCAGACACGTGACCTCTAAAAGTCACTAAAGCCAAGAAACGTCATTATAAGATAAACAAATACCTAATGGGGTTTTCTTAATGCTAGTCAAGAATCTCGAGACATGAACTAATTCAAGTCAATTCTTAATGCATAAGAAAATATTCTCTCTAGAGAATTATATCATAAAATGGATATATATTAAGATTACCTATCGTGACTTAGAAACTAAGTCACTAACCATCTTGATTCTCAAGAAAATCGGAACAACAGTTCCCGATGGTTTTGACTAATATAATAATATCCAAGCCTACTCATAATCTAGAACCTTTTCTAGAAATATGCAGCCATAAGTGAAGTCAGAAAACATATACATAAATATGCATGCAATGGATTATAATTTTAATTCTATATACACAATAGAATAAAGGAAACAAAAGCGCCAATTTTCATAATATTACACACTGCCGTAGTTATGAATTTTTAACCTAGCAGTGCCTCTCATTACTTTACATAATACCGTAATCCTCAACAGAAAACGGGAATCCAATAATTAAATTGAATTCTGTAGTGAGAAGTGGACCCCATGAATATATTTCGACTCACTGCTTTGGCACGTTCTCGTCTACGTATATTCACAAGTAGACAACTCATTGTCAATCACACTCACTATGACTCCTGATTTTGGTCCTAACCATTTCTCGTTATGACAGCTTTGACACATTCACAAGGAGGCGTATCAAGGCTTCACTTGTTAGTGACAAACTCAAGCTACCGATATAGTCCTGACAGCTTTAGCACGTTCAGGATTTCCACTTTCACTTGAATTTTTCTCTTATCAAATAAGTTCTACCGGCGTAAATGAACTACCATCACCTATAACTGCACAACTTTGGCACAATACAGCTACAGGATCGGGAAAACATTTGCATCCGTACTGACAAGGCGGACCAAGAAACAAGTATTCCTAATACTAGTTACTTTAAAACCTTATTAAGCGGGGATATTCCTAAAGTGAGTTTTAATCTACATCAAATGCAGATATTTAATCTAGATTAATTTCTCAATAATTTAATTCTACCCGAGAAGACATAACTTAACTTAACCATTAACTTTCTGTTACGTTTTCCCATTAGCGTAGAACCGAAAAATCAAGAATTATCTAGATTACAAGCAAGTCTAAATATCATATAACAAGCATGAAATATGAGATGGATGTAGGATCAGACTCGCTCTGATACCATTTTATTGGAATCAGGCGCAGCAGAAGCGCAGTTCGGGTGAAATCGTAATTTTAAAACTTTTAAAGTTACCGAATAAATTATTCGATATCATATATCTACAATTTATTCATATTTCACATAAACATATTATTCGATATTATATAAAGACATAATTAATAATGAAAACTTTAGGAAACTTTCACGGAAACGATTTTCCGCAAAATAGCATAAAATGCGTTTTAGTCGAACCGACCAACCAAGACCACACTGGGGCTGCCCATGTCAGCCCCAATGGTATTTGGGCAGTTCATAGGATGCCCAAATAGTGACCAATTCACTGTTTGGATAGCCGTCACCCGATAAGCCCGAAAATCCAAAATAATTTGAATTAGTGTTTATCCGATATAAACACCTATGTGTCTATATGAGTCTCATGAGACTCATGGTTCATTTAGAAACCATTAGAATCCAACATTCCAATATACGACAGGTACCGGTCTCAGCGGGTTTACTTACTAACCAAGTAATTGTAAACCTTGACCAGGAACAGTTAAAGAATGATACCGTTATGATACTGCTCAATGTTAGTTGCGAAGCTTTTGCAACTGTAACATAACAAATCACTCTATTGCCTTTTACGTCCTTACCATATAATAAAAGAATTTATATTATAGAAACTGTTTATTTTATTTATTAATAAAATATATACACACAAGTATTTACAGGGAAATACATAAGAAATTGGCGCTCAGAGCGCCAACCCTAACACAATCCTCACTGGATCCTCAACCTGCTCTTGCAAATCTTTGCACCCCTCAATCTCGTGGCCCCTTACATTATGATGGGAGCAATAGGCTCCATTTTTCTATTGATCAATTAGGAACCTTATCGGGTCAGGCTCTGTTAGCAGCTCTTTATCTTGTATTTCAAGAACCACTTGGGACAATGGCCTATTGAGCGCAATGTATGTCGTGCCCCCCGTCACTTGGGAAACCTTGATCGGGGGACTCTTTTCTAGCGCTGGGTTCCTCGGAGCCGCAGGCCTGAATTCCTACCTCGAACCTAGGCTTCTCCAACTGCTATTTTCCTGGCGGTAATCTTTCCTTACTTCCTTATTCTCCCGAGTGTTACCTCTTTGGGATATATTCTCTTCCTCTTCCAACAACATGAACCTTCTTGTATACTCCAAGGCCGTGGCATTGTAACACCTCGCCAGAGGCAGGATGCTACCAGCAGGAGACAAGATTGACTCATCTCCATAAGCCTCTAAATTTACTGAAAATTCGGCATGATGTATCCTAAAACTGGACAACCTGGATCACAGTCCAGCATCAAAGGGAATCTAAGAAGACTTCAAACAAATAAAAGGACCTCAGGTCCACACAAATCTCATCAAAATCATATCCTAAGGGCTCCGCCCACATCACATATCAACACTCAATGGCATATGTGCCCACCACATCATAAACAATCAAAACATTTACTAATATATATATATATATATACAAATAACGTGCTAAGCATGATAAACTAAACAATAACCAAAACATACTAAACTTCCTAAACCTTCTAAAACTTCTCTCAGGACACTTGCGAGGGTGACTACCGCTTAGGTGATCCACGTCTCGAGTATGACATCCAAAGCTGAATTGGTTGACTCGTTTGTTAGACAACCTGCAAAACTAGCCAACTGGTTTGCTGTGAGTTTTAAAAACTTAGTAAGTAACCATGCTACTATAAACAAACAAGTTAAACATATCAACAAATTAACAGAATTACTAAATTGTTACAAGTTCAGATTTACTAACTTTTATTATGCTTTATACTATACCATGACAAATTTTCAAATCTACATATTCATATATATGTCAATCTAATAGCCAAACATTCAAATCACATAAAGCATCACCCGAACATCACAAACAAGTCGTTTTATATCGAATCCATTTCCATTATATGTGACGTGGAGTCAGACTTATTATACTTTATTACGATTAAGCATTTTTGAAATATCATCAAATCGATGAAACAATCACATTTTTTTCAATTCAAAACATACTTATCTTATATATATGCAAATACAATATCGTAATTCTTATACATATACGTACATACCATTACAACTTGGAAAATACGATTTATAACCTCTAATATTCTCATCGGTTTCAATCATCCATTCATTTCACATAAGCATACACGATCCATACATAACACCTATTATACACATACACTCAGAAACATTTACGAACATTAATCAACCAACCACAGAGCATACACAACAACCAATTCATCAAAGATCATATCATTCAACAACACATACATACGGTTGGCTTACACACACAATGTTCGTACAGGCCTTACACACACAATACTCGTACGAGACTCAATACCTATTTTAAAATAGGTATGAGATGAATTCCGTCCGAACGGATTCCTAACCAGCTCGACTACTATACCACGAGAACTTCAATCAATTAAACATACAAACATGCATATATATCATAGTATACCAAACTCATCGCACGACTTCTCATACACAAGCACATCCATAACAAACATTCCAAAACATGATTCAAGCACCCACATACAAACATATGTTTCAAACATATGAATATACATCCTATTACAAAATTCAAATGTCATACCTTTAATAGTCCTCATAAATTTTCTTTTATAGATCAAACATATTCATTTCAGAATCTCTATTTAGGAACATTTGATATAGTGTCTTTACCAAATGAACATATCTAACCTATACATATCTTAACATTATATGCATATGCGAATACATACTCATATACTTATACATTTTCATATTCATTCACGTACACAATTTCATATCGTTACATATTCATACCTTTACGCACATTTATACATACATATAGACATTAAGCTTATGAACATTTCACTTCAAACACGTCAATACATACATATAGCCATTAATATCATTAAACCTCTTACTTAATATCATAATAATAACAAAATTCATACATGCGATGGTCGTTTCACTTACTATATATAACCTTGAACTTATTCTCATACTACTTCTTAACTACATTCTGTTTAACCTAACATATCAACCATCTATACACCTATATATGTATATTCAATACATGAAATCACCCATTAAGCTCTCATCGCATGAGTTACTTACCTGGCTTTGCGAGCACTCCAGGTCCTAGTCACATCTGTCAAAACAAATGGCGAAATGCCATCAGAAACACGACTACAATAAAATCCCGGAACTTTTCGGAACAACCAAATCAAGTCCATTTTCAATACTTTCAATTTCAATAATCTTAAAACACCATCACAAACTATTCCAAACCACTAGTTCACTTAAATCCTAGGTTTACGTATTTTTGGAAAATCTTCTAGAAAATAAATTTCCGCAAACGCTACGGAAGGGTCCCGAAGCCTCTGAACCTACCTGGATTATCCAAACATGTTTGTAATATCATAAATAACTCATAATTATCATAAAAACAAAATACATCATTATACGCAAAAATCCACTTTTACCAAAAACTTACATATTCTATCGGATCGATCAAACTCGTTCTGTTTTCATTCGGATTCTATCGAATGCTCATATTCAATATACTAATACTCAAACAATTCAATTTATATCAATACACTAGTCTACAAAGCTACTGGATACATCCGAACATTTAACAATACACTTCAAATTTGTGGATTTTTATCGGGAGGTCTTACCACTATAAGGTGGTGGGGTGGACGACGTACCCCTCTGGCCCGTCGCGTAGGCCGGCAATGGCCGACAGGCCACTGGCGCGACATGGCTGTAAAATGTGATTTTGGGGATGAGGGTGTGTGTGTAAGATGTTTGAAGCTTATGCCATTTTGAAAACTACAAGAAACTATGGGTATTTATAGAGAAGTTTCGAAAAATTACCTTCTGACCCCATAAGAATACAGTTAGGTCCCTCCCATGGAATTTTCTCGAAAATTCACATTTTGGAAGCCATTCTGATACAAATTTCGAAAAGTGTTCAATACGAAAGTTGTTCGTCTTGGAAAAATGAGTCTGATGGTTCAAGAAAAGCTCAATTGAAGTTCTTTTGAAATCTTTATAGCCGAAACAAGAATCCCTTATGCGTAGAACGATGTAAACATGAATCACTTAACCGGTTCTCGAAATCACGTGTTTTCCAACGCGAGGAATCTTCACTTTAAAATATTTTGATATTTTTTCTAACACATGAACACTTATTTTCGAATCACATCCTGTTCCAAAATCTACACTTCAATTCAGAAATGTTCCAGAACCGTTCCGAAAAATATTTGGGATATTACATTCTCCCATCCTTATAAAAATTTCATCCTCGAATTTTCTCCATCATTGGGGTTGGTGCTCAGAGCGCCAATTCCCGGTTGTATTTCTTTGAGAATACTACTGTAAAATGTTATTATTATGAATAATATAAGCAGTTTCTGTAATATAATAGATCTTTTAATATGGTAAAGACGTAATAACCTTAGAATGACTAGTAATGATGTTGTTGCAAAAGGGTCGTAATTGACATTGAGTTGTATCATGACGTTGTCATTCTCAGACAGTTCCTGGTCAAGGTTTACACTACTTGTTCAGTAAAGTAAACTCGTTGAGACCGATACATGTCGTATACTGGAATATATAATTCCAATGGTTTCTCAATGAACCATCAGTCTTGGAGACTCGTATAGACGTGTAGGTGTTTATAGCGGATAAACACTGAATGACTCACCAAAGATTCTTAATGGATGGTACACCAACGTCAATAAGAATATTCTCGGTTTGAGTAGCACTTGTGATTCTTCAACTTGAGATACCACTGTGGGCGCATGAGACATCTTCCACACTTAGATGGCAGTCACGTCATCGATCTATTTTGATAAGACCTCCGCCTGTTCATTAGGTGTGG